>KK503001.1:0-21394 GCA_000688735.1 Glossina austeni | reverse complement strand
TTTTTGATTATTGATTGATTGAGAATATCTGATCGTGACGCACGTGAAGCACGTCAATGTAAGATAACAAAAGAATATCAGGCTGATTTCTTTCTTTTTCTCGTTCTCTACTTCTAAAATTTTCAATTTTTCCACTGGCAGGCGTGCTTCCCCATCTCTTATTACATGTTAATGCAATGAATTGGCTGCTTAGCCCGAATTCAAAGCGTCTTCATTATATTTACTACTTTTAAGGAACAAATTCACTACTAACCGTACACGCGCGTAGTTTCACTAACGTTTTCCATTTGATTTTTCCAAAAAAATGATCATCACACACTGGTGCTAAGGATACCTGGGTTTTATGTAAATCAAGTCAACAGCCAAAGTGATTTCGAATGAAATCATGTTCCACGCTACCAATTCATTCATACAACAAGTAAGAAGTATTAGAATCGGGCGAAGCCTGTCCTACAGCACTTCGCCTAATACAATTATTCACTCGTTTTGAGGCAAAGACCTACTTTTGCATAAGTGCCCGCATATTGAAGGCTGGCTGAAATCTCACATGATTTGATCCAAATTTAGAAAAATTTATTTTTTTCGCTTTCTAAAAATATTACTACGTTTCAGTTTTTATCATAAAAACAAAACTGGAAATTACCCCATACGAGAGCTTGCTTCTCATGATCACACGTATATGTGTTATGGTCTAAAAATATAGGCCAATGCGATCCAAATTCTCTACCGTTAGTTGCTTTGCTAAAATGCAACTATGGGCCAATTTTCATAACAAAATATTAAAAATTTATCCGTTTTCTGAACGATTTCCGATCAATAAAAGGTTTTATATGGAGTGTGGTCCAAGAAATAGATCGATGTATGCGGTTCAAATTTAGTCCACTTATTTTTAATGAAAATTTACATTTCCTGAGAATGCTTATATACATATGTTCGTGTTCAAAACATAGACATACACGATCCAAATTCGTTATATAACGACTTTTCAAAATAAGATGTTTCTGTGAGGAGTGGTCGAAAAAATGGACCGATTCGAACCATTTTGCATCGCCTTCATCGTTGACTTAAAGGACTACAGTGCACCAAGTTTCATCAAAATATCTGACAAATTGCGGCCTGTAGGTTGAATACGAAAACACATCGACACACGAACAGACAAGCTTAGATCGATATAGAATCATTTATATCGGTCTAATAAAAGGTAGGTCTGTCTGTCTTAAGTCATTCTGGGAGTTACGTACTCCCGCTCAAGTCCGCTCAAATTTAATATACCCTTTGATGCAGGGTATAGAGACGATGCTACCACAGAGCACGCGTCCCGAAATATATATGAGATAACCTACCAAAAAATATATACTCATCGAGATCATAGCGCGGGTATTTTAAGAAAACACGATTTCATTAGTTTCTTCCCACAGTAATATATGAGAGGTGGTGGCAGCACCGTACGTATGTTAAGTTAGTATGTTAGCTTTAAATAGCCCAAATTCGCCGATAACAAATATCAATAATAAATTTATTTATTTTATTTTGATAAAATCATAGAAATATTAATTTAATATAACAAAACTTGTAGAGTTTTTTTTTATTAAAGTCATATTTTCCCGATTTAATGATGTATAAAATAACATAATTATTAAATATAATTATTAAATACTTACACATGTTAATAATTAGTATAGAAGTGGCGTATAACGCTTCTTAAAATCATGTTCTTTTATGTTATGTTGTAATTTTTATAAACACTCAGTCAAAATTTACGTTAAAAATGCCTTTTGTTTTAAAGTTACACAAAAAGTGCTCACAAGAACACTCACACATCGAATTGCATATAACTTGAAAATAGAACATAAACAAGCAATCAAAACAACGAAGGCGACTATATAAGTGGATTGTCACCTTTTTAATCCCTGTTCCTTAAACATTATTCTCTCAGAGTGCCAAACATTTTTATTGCTTTGCTCAGAGCTTAAAATGTCTTTGTAGATTTTGTTGAATTTCATTTAATAAAAGCACTACAGTCGGACGATATATTTACCGAACGAGAACGAGAACGAGAATTTGGAGAAAAAAATTATTGAGAAATTTTTATATATTTGTTCAGTTTGAGGCAGATGCTTGACAGTTAATCCTATCTTGTGGGGAACAGATTACAGAGTCATTTTCCTCAATTGAGTTAAGAGAGCAATTCATTGTATTCGGATACATTTTCAACACACGTTTGTATATTTGTTGAGGCATTTAAAACAAATTTTTTAAGTGATTTTTCTTTTTGTTAACAAAACATCGGCACAGAGACCCGGTTACCCATTTTCCCTTGAAAGCAAAAATCGAAAAAAATTCCATAAATTCCGTATAATAATATCTTTTTAAAATATTGATTTAAAAAATGAAGCGACGGTTTTTTACCTAAGATCTTGTTTTTTTCGAAAAAGTGTGTCTGAGAATCGGGTATGAAAACGGTTAGAGTTGATCAATCAAGAAAATTTTGTGTGCCAATCGATTGAAAATTGAAAGCGTGATAAATACTTCATAACACATGAGTACATAGTTTCGCGAGAAGCTCGGCTAATGTCATAATTTTGAATGGTTTTAAGGAGTGACATCACTTGAAAAATCAATTTTTTTTAACCCTATCAAAAACTAGACCTTTCGTCCAACTTCTTGGATATTATGCTTGAATATTTGCGGCAACATATAAGATGACAAGAGAAAAGTGCTGATAAAAACTCATCAGATAGTATTATTCATTGGCGTATAGTGTTATACCGCTCACCGCACGGGTGACGTTTACAACACACAGCAAAGAAGCTTGAAAACCGAATAAAGTGGATATATTTTTGATTGGCATCAAATTCTAAATCGATTTAAGTATGTCCATATGTCCGTCTGTTCGAATCATTTTCCTGGCCGGAAAAATTAAACTGTTCATACAAAATTCATTCAATTCAAAAATTGCTGCAAGCGGGTTAGTATTGAAAGTAGTACAAATTGGTCGAAAAACCAATGCACAGTACCACGTCAACTAAGAACTGCTCTGTTTTTCAAAAGAAAAAAAAATTAGCTCTTTGCACATTACCTGCAAACCATATCAGGTAAATTTATGGAAATTTGAATGTATAAGTGACAGATGATAACAAATTTATAGTGCGTCAAAATTGAGTTTTTTGTCAAATCCTTTACGACGCCTGAAAGGGAGCTTTAAAAACTCCATAAGCTGTATTGATGCTTGTTCAATGTCGAACTTCGAATGTACCTAGGAATGTCCACTTGTTTGTCTGTTCATCTGTCCGTGTAGTATCTGTGGTGGACATGCCACAGTCTGGAGAAATGAAGATATCGCCCAAAAGCTTGCAAAAGAATTTCAAAATGACCCAAACCGATCAAAGGGCACTCTTGCAATGTCCTCACGCCTGTGCAGCAAAAACTAAGTACATATTCCCTTTCCACGCCAAAACTACAATACACATACATGATATAAATTTATACTTGTATTGTACAAAAATATAAAAAAAAGACAGGCACGCCCATCCAGTATTATAGAGTATGAAAGTTTTTATGAAAGAGTTTTTCTTCATTTTTTCTTTTTTAGATCTCTTTTAGAATAACGGTGACGGGTATCAAAAATTCGGGCAAGCGCCGAAACTTTTCTTATTTGTTTCACTTAATTGCATCAAATTTAAATTGAGAATTAAGAAAAACAAAAAAGGCATTTCCTAGTTTAATACGTAATCTTGCTTGATCGGCCAAGTTGTATGCTCACATCTAGAAAAATGCTTGAAGTTTCTCCCTTTCAATGCACGCATTCTTTCTTTCACGCATTGTGAACTTCAAACCATATAATAAATTTTTCAAAACTAATTGGTAGAAGAAGATTGGTGAAGAAAAACGCACTCAACATATCATATACATACACGATTGGTGTAGGAAAAGTTAATAGTTTTTTGTGCCAACTAGACAATAATCTAATCTTCTAATCGAATTTTTCCCTTACATTTTTTTTACATAAAAGCATTATGATTATTTTCTCGAGATAGCGTATAAAAATATTTAAAATTATTATTTAAAATTGTCCTCTATAGTGCAAAATCTTTTGTCAATTTTTCCGTTTCCTTTATCATAACATGATCATAAGATTATATATATAAAAAAAAAAAAAAAAAAAGACAATTTATAATATTTATCGGTAGAAATTATATAATATTAGCAAATTAGAAATTAAATTATATTTTAAATAGATTACAATGTGTTAATATATACACCATAGCCATAGTAACAAAAGCATAGGCACCTAACATATATATCGTTGTTGTTTTAAAAAGTTATTAGTAGGAAGAAACCAAAAAAAAAAAAAAACAAAAAAAACCGAATAAAAAAACCTTCACATAAATACATTTTAAGAGTTTTTATTCCAAAAAAAAAAATCAACGAATATCACTGGGTATGTAATAAATGTATAGCTCCATCACCGAAGGATGAGGAGAATATTCACTCTGTCGAAACGTTTTCAACGCCCAAACGAAGCTCCAGAGACCCCACAAGTACAAGTACACATATACTCATAATCAGCATCAGATTCTGAATCAATTTAAGCATGTTTGTGCGTCCGTCTACCCGTCTGCGTACTGTCCATTGTAAAGATTCTCCCGTCTGTAAAAATGAAGCTATCGACACCAAATTGGGTAGAAACATTACAAGTTCTTACATATAACATAGCATTGGAAATGGGACCAAATCGCTTGAAGCACACGCCTGCCTGCAATACCACGTAAGCTGAAAACACTTTTGTTTTTCAAGAGGAATAAGAAATTGATTTTTTGTTCATTACTCATAAAGTGTAGCAGATAAATGTACAAAAATTTGAAGGTGTATTATATGGGCAATGCTATAGTACCTGTAAAAAAATGGGAAAAATCGAACGCCTTCACCCAATATCATAGTATACCAAAATATTATTTTTTTTTCAATACTTTTATAACATGGAAGACCGAGCTTCAAAAACTCCACAAAGTATGTAAATTCTTGGCCAGTTTTAAATTCGAAATGCACTTAAGCATGCCAGTCCGTTCATCTCTGCATCTCTCCGTCTGCGCAACTATGTAGTTTCTATGGTAAACATTCTCCCATGAGCGAATATGCGATACCTTTACCGCCTACAAATTTGCAAAATATATTTCGAAATTACGTAAACTTTTCACACAACACATCCACAACGCCCACCCACCTGTACGACGAAAGCTTTATTTTGAAAATAGAAAAAATCGACCGCGTCCACTACGTATCATAGAGCATGAAAATTTAGTTTTTACTTTGTTTGTCTTTTTAGGATAGCGGTGATTGGTATAAAGGATTCGGTCATAATCGAATATAATTTTCTTACGTGTTTTATTTTGTTATATTTTTCGCTTTAAAAAAAATGTGTTTTTTTATTTTATTTTTTACTTACATTTTACCTTTCATAACAATTCTTATATTGCCGGGACATCAACTCAGACTCTTTCATAGATCGCATTTTCATATTTTGTTCTTTTTCACCCACCATCGAAGCGAATTCTTGCCAAGCATAACTGAGAGTATTTAGCTCTATTCCTCTCCGCCCATTATTCCTTTATTGTTAGAGTGCTCGCGGCCGAACGAAAAGTGTCATGCAAACCTAATGGACGCCTACAGGTGCAGTTTGACACTGCATAGGCAAGATAAGCAAAATACTGCGCCTAACAATCCGTAGCAAGTATTAATTTAAAGCTTGAAGCCACAATAGTTTTCGCAGGCGCACAAAGACGGATTGCTCAAAACCTGGGAATCAGCTGCAAATTCCATTTGTATTTTGTTTGTTGCTTTTTGCTTGCTATAGACGTGCCGTGCCGTCCTTGCACTAAATTCATTCTTTGTGCATTAACTAAATGTCGCCTTTCAATTTTTGGACCACGAGCATTCCAACAACAGACGCCAAGGTCAGGCACACGGTAATGAGTATAAAAGTATTAGTATTATTATTATTATTATTATTATTACTATTATTATTATTATTACTATTATTATTATTATTACTATTATTTTTATTACTATAGCCAAATAAATAAATTCTAAAACTAAAGTCCTAAGGCACTAGCATCTAAGGCCATCGGCTTTATTGAAAACTCTCCCTCTTTTGAACTTTTAAACCCACGACCATTGTCGTATTGGTCGAGAGCCTTTGCCTACTCGGCCACTCAGGCGCATGGGTTTAAAAGTAAAATTTGTATTATTAATTACTATCATAATTATTATTAAAATTTATTCAAGCGAAGAAATCGATTCCAGGACTAAAAATAGATCAAGCACTGGCAACTAAGGTTATCGTGTCTTCTTTTTTCATAGGATACACTACCATAGTTACTTTAGTTGCTTTAATAAAGTTAAATATTTTATTGATATTGAGTGAGTTCACCAGATACTTATCCAATATGTTCAAATATGAATTTTGAAAAGGTTTTGACATTCGCAAAGTGTAATGCAAATTGAAGAAATCCAAAATTCATTGGTGCCTTGCCATAGCGTGACCAAAGCGAATTCTTGCAAATGTGTGTTGATCTTAATTTTTTCGACGTTCATTGCACACACTGGTCGACGGAGATCACAATTGACATACAAGTAGTGTGGATGGTATCAGTGTCCGCTTTTTCATCAGCTTTCTCTTTATTTATTTTTTTCCAGTATATATGTTGAAGGTCAGCCTTCTCCGAAGTACAGACTGTAATGAAGTGCCGAATTTTTCTTAAGTTAATTAAGATAATATTGTCGCGATGGTTTATCTACTAAATTAAAAGGAAATTAAAATGGTGGCTGCAGAAAAGAATAAATACCCCCACTGTAAAATTCCAAAATTAGCGTAAAAGCTGTATATCATTACGTCGATTAAACATTCCGGCTAAAGCAAGAATATCTTTAGAGATATTTTTGCATATCTCTGGGTATTGTAAACAGAACGGTAAAAATTGCAAAGCCATTAAATTTTTCGATAAAGGGGATGAACAATATTATCTTAAATGTTATTTAAATTTATATTTAACATATATTACATAACAAATTTTCTGTTTAATTGGAAAGTAATAAATAATCAAAAATATACAATTTTATCCGTGAGTTTTATTTCGTCTTACTCGTGTGTATGTGTATGTGTGTGTGTGTGTGTGTGTTATTTAATTCTATAAAATATTAAAAGTTTATGAAAATCGAATTATAAAATTATTTCATAAAAATTGTTCGCTAATTACTAATGCGTTGAAAAGATGTTAACTTAATGATATTGGAATGTTATGAGATATCCGATGAAACGTTAGCTTAATCAAAATGTGTCTCTAATATGTCTATGTGTCTATCTAATGTGACATACAATAAAATAGTTCACATTTAATCGCTTGGTGAAACCATAATTAAAATACTAAATATTCTCACTAAAACTACCAATCAACTTTTTATACATATATGTTTATTTCTTTAAATCATATCAAGTTTTCATTTTCCTCTTAAAATTCTCAAAGTCTCAAAAATTCAGACAGATAGTTCATTTCAGAGAGATTTTCGTGCACAGTATTTTGCATCGATTCCAGAGATCAAATTAAAAATATGTTAGAATTTTTCACAAAAAAAAAAAATTTTGTGCTCATACATATATAGAGGATGTTACACAAAAGTAGCAATAAAAACTATTGTTTTTACAAAAATGTAATCAGATAGTAGAATGACTAACATTACTAAAAATCATAGAAGTTAACGCTGAAAACCAAGTATGTACAAAAAGTCGTCAATTTTGTCCATTAATCTTGGACGTGGTACTGTGCCGAGTATGAACGTTGTTAAATTTAACTTTAACAAAAGTATTGAGAAATGTTTTGTTTTCTCTCAAAATAAATGCATTTCAACTTTTTATCTCTATTTTTGAACCTTTTCAAGTATCAAATAAAAAAAAAAAAAAAACCAAAAATGTTAATTTAATAGATAGAGATAACTACAAGCTAAGCGCCTGAAAATTGAAACGCGTGAAGAGAAAATGAATATATGAATATAAAAATATGTTGTTCTTATTATAAAAACTCGCCAACAATTTCTGAAACATTGCATTCTTTATATGCGTTATATGCGTTCTTTTAAAGCTAAAAACCTTCCAATATATCAAATCAGTTAATTGAAGGCATCTTCTATGTTAAATTGTGCATGTATATAACGTTCATGAGAATGAAAAAGGTTTGTAAAAATAAGACTAAAGAAGAATTAATTAAAATAAAGTACAAATGGTGGACGGTTCAAAGTTATAAATTTAAATAAGAATAATTTATGATATCAAATTTTTCAAACACACAAGTGCTTGCACTCCATTGTTATCATCGTCAAAAATTGAAAAGAAATTCACTCTAAAATAATGTGTACTCGTTTAAATCTGTGATTCTTGTGTTTTGTGTCATGTACATAAAAATGCCAAAAGTTATTTAATTCTAAACAGGAGATGATGCATATTATATAAGCACTTAATCTCGTTGCGACTCGTTTTAAATAAACAGTATTTTTAGAAATTCAAAGAAAAAAAACGGGAAATTAATATTCCTTTTCTTCTTTTTCTGTTTCTTAACAATTTAGATTGTTTTTTTTTTTTTTTTTTTCTTAACATAAAAGCAACTAAGGTCTTTTAATTTTCCCAAGCAGCTACATCCGACATATCGAACTATATAAACCATTCTTTCCTCTTTGTAACCTGATGTCCTGTAGCCGAATGTATAACGGCTTCGTCGGGATCTTCAGCTCCATCAGCACCTTGATCTTCGTGAGTCAGATAGTCCCCTTTGTGGCGATGCAAGTAACGACCAATCAAAAATACCATCAGGCACAGCAATAACAACAATACTGTTAAAAGACCTGGTGGAAACAAGAATACATTTAAAATGAAAAGTGACAGCTTTTCATTATTCCATAACTTACAGCCTAGAAGTACAGAATCTACTTCATTGTAGGCTTTGCGTAATTTCTCTTCATCAATAAGTGGTGGCGGCCGTGTCTCAATATCGATTGGGGGATGTGTAACTGGTTCCACACCGCAAAAATCTTCCGTTACAGGAGCTAAAAAGGAGCTTGAGCTTTATGTACCTACGTCAATAGAAAAAACACTTACTTCCCAACGATTTCACGTTCGATGGAGGATTTTCTTGGAAAAGTAATTTCAGTGGATATATGTCATCGAATTGCACACGTGATACGCAACCCGCAAAACCGTCAGTCATCGACTCATTTTTACCAATATATAGATACTGAACGTTATTAAACTGGGCGTCAGCTGAAGCTTTAATATCGAAATGATATTCAACAGGCTCATAATTATCGACTTGTAAAACCACGGTCGAGCCTCCATTTTTCCGCATGAAGCGGACATCATGATACTGGCCTAATCCAAAGTGTTTTTTGGGAAAGATAATTTCCTGTCGTTCAAATCCGAAATCAAAAATACAACGCAAATAACCTTAAAAGAAAATATTTTGCTGTTAAGTTGCAAAATTTTCAAATCATCGAAATTTTACCTGAGTTTGAAATTGCCAGAGTTAAGTACTCGCCGGTCAAATTAGAAGAGAGGCCCAAAAGAAAGCCTTTCGTTATAGTTGTAGTAAAGCCGACGCGTATATTCTCCGCAATTGTAGAACGAAATGAACCTTCGAAATCATAACGTATAAATGAGCTGCTCCTTAAGTTAACGCCAATTTCTAAAAGAAAAAAATGTTTACACCCCACTTACTATTTATACTTCCCTTTATTCCTACCATCGGCGCATATTGGTCCTTTAAAGGCACTCCAACGGCAATCGCATGAATATCCATCATAACGTTCCGTGCAAGTACCATTATTCAAACAGGGATTGGACTCACATCGGCCTACACATCCAGCGGTTATTCCATACAAACCGTGTTCGCTATATTGTTTTAAATCAATCATTTTCCCATTAAGTAGAAGTGCCCTAATACAACCCACGTAACCATCCCTATACTCAGTTGTGGCTCCCAAGACCAAATCTGATGTCAAATGTAAAGCTCTCACCGGACCAGGTGGTTCTCTTACTTCCGCCTTAATAGAACCATCCACAACTAGACGCGCTTCCTTTCTGGGAAGCGAAATAATGTATGATTATCGCTATCAGTATTTCCCATATCAATATTACAGACCTGTTTCTCTCCACGCTAACCGTATGCCATACATTGTCATTCAGGCGATAGCTGGTGCCGACATTGACACCCAATGGTCCACTCCCAGCCTGATATTGAAACTGCACTTTATTGCCACCAATTATACTCAATTTGATGTAATCGGTAGGTCCCGTAGCATGGAAGATGACTGCATTTTCAAGAGTTGTTTTAAATTCCAAATAAATATCTCCCGAATGTCCCATGTCAAAAGGCGGCAAATTTATAGTTGCGTCAGCAATACGAAACGTAACTACATTACTAAATAGATCGTCGCCTTCGCAACGTAAAGGACCCAAAGTGTAACGACCTTGTTTCTCATCAAGCGGTGTTCCAGTATCGCCGAATTTCAAAGCCCTTACTGGTAAATATTCCTTCTCACGTATATCGCCTCCATCTTCAGTCCATTCCATACTATTTGAATCACAGTTGCACCACTTCGTGGGATCTTGACATTTGCCTAATATTCCACATTCACATTTTCGTGAACCCGGCAAGGCACCTGGCCAGTAATCCATGGGTTGATTTTGACGTGACATCCACCACGAAAATGGACGAAAATTGCCAACTTCAGCTAAACCAGAGATAACTCAGACAATTATAATTCAAATACTTTTTCTATTAGAAGGAATCCAACACTTACATGGAGAATTGAAAAGTCTTGAAGAACGACAAGCGTATGTTAAGCGTTGCCAGCACGTGTGCGACCGATTAAGCAAGGCTTCTATTTGCTCTGAATCGGCATCGTATAATATATTTTGTTTAAATGATCCAGGTTCTTGGAAACCATCTACGGTGGTGGTATGTTCTTGACTGTGACCTAAGGTGGTTATAACGCGGCCGTCAGCTGAAAAACTGGTATTTTCATTCGCTATCTTAAAAATGTATTGCATTGATTTGCCTTACAGTAGAATTCACAGACAACCGGGAAAGGTGCTAACGGACCGCTGCCATCCACATCAATGTTTATATTAACTCGCTGTTGGACATGTTGGACATTCTTATAAGCTTGACAGGATAGGGGATTATTTGCTGAAATTGTACAAACAAATTAAATATAAAATGTGTTTAATTAATCCCAAGCGAAACTCACAGGTGTGACATACGGCTCCAGCATAACCTGTGTTGGAACAATCACAAAAGAATTCCATAGAATTCTGATGACAGTTACCATTGTGCTGGCAGGGATTAGGATTACAGCGATCGATCATTTGACAAGCATCTACAACAACTTCATCGCCACAGCATACTTCCTCACCTTCAACCCAATCCTTCGGTAATTTATAATTTCCGTCGACCAAAATTAAACGCATACAACCTACAAAGCCGTTATTTTTTTCAATTCCGCCTGCTAGGTAATATAAGCGGCCCGTTGAAATTTCAATATTCTTAGTGGTTGTCATCGGACGCTGGTCGATATCTACAACTAGACGATTACGTTGCACGGTCAAAACAAATGAGTGCCATTTCCCGTCATTGAATTGCTCATTATAGTTATCCAGAATAATGCGGGGTTTATTTGGGATTTTCAAATCTACCTTCACTTTGCCGTAGTCTAGAAATACTTTCACATAGCCGCCAGTGCGAAAATCATGTTGTAACATCATTCCGGACTCTTCATAGGTTCGAAAATAAAAAGAAACATTCAACGATTTTTGAGCTTCGTAACCTTTTAAGCGGACAAAGGAATTGCGTGTAGTAAACGTCACTGGATAGATGGGAGGTGATGGACACGCATAAACTGTGTTAACGTTTTTGTAACGGTACGCATCGCCGCGTTCATAATTCTCTTTCATATCGCGAATGAAATTTGTTGAATTAAAAAATATATTTTCCATGCACCCGGTAAAGTTTTGCGTAACATATATGCCTTCCTGGGTATTGGGTACACCGCCTACATACAATTCTCGGTTTAAATTCAAGCGACTGAATTCACCCTTAATTCGACCGCGCACAATAACACGATCGACAGAGAAAATAATATCACGTCTATTTCGCGATATAACTACGTCATGCCAAACATTATCATCTAGCAAACTGCCCACCGATAGGGAGGTCATAATGCCACTACCCAAATCCAAATTTAAAACCATTTTATTATCCATCAGTTGCAAAGCAAAATAGTCTCCTTGAGTGCCACGCGAGTATAACATTATGCCATTAGCATAGGCAGTCTTGAAACGAAACCGTATCGATTCTCGGGTCGAAGCGATTGGCTCCTGTATCAAATTGTAGCGCACTAGACCAGCACCGTTGAAGAAAAGATTTTCCGCCTCTATAAATATGAAATAGAGAAGAAGCTTAATCGACTTTTGAACATTCAAGTCCACGTTGCCCATGTTGAAAAATTTAATGCAAGTTTATCACTTACCGTAATCGCAACCATATAATTCAATCCTCATAGATATGCGATCGTGCCAACGTGTTGGGTTTATGCGCACCCATTGAGCAATAATGGGTACTTCAAAAACATTATAATGTATAGAATTGCCGTCCGAGTTTCCTTTAAACATCTGTATAAAAAAAAAATAGAACGTAGATTTATTAAATATTTTACGGCCTTCAATCTTGCTGACCTTAAACGGATAAATACACAAAATAGGTTACAATATTAATATTCAGTTAGTTAAATTAGGAAATAAAATAGAATGTTAGGTAACTTAAATATATTAAAAAATAAAAACAAATAATATTAGATTTTCCACCAAAAGCCCATTCAATCGTATTTAAACCTATGCATGTTTGTAATTATTTAAACTAGGAACCAACGTATCAAGTTACCCATGGAATATTTTAATCACCTTACTGTGGGAATAGGAAATTCATTTAAAAGTATTAAAAGTCAAATTACGTTGATGTAGAGAGCGGGCTAATCTTTCGGCATTCGTCTTTACCTTAGGGAAAAAAAAAAAAAAAAAAGAGTCGAAAGCTAAACTTTGCTATATATATAACAGTAAAAGTGCGATTCTATGGAAGCGTAAAGAATTTATCGCAAATGCTAACTTTTGCTATCTGATCTGAATGGTCGAAGGTCATCTATAGTAGGATTAGCGATCCTTTACTACAGTGAAAACATTGAATGATTCCATTAATCATTTTTTCATTTCCATTCTTGCTAAGTGTTTCTCGGGTTATTAAACTGCTTTTGAGTTCAATTTAACTCAATTAAAATAAAAATAATTCTTTATTTATTTTCATGATAAAATACCAACGATTATATCTTGTTTCCATCTAAAATCATACTTTTTGTAAGAGCCCTTAGATGGGTTTAAGACATAAACTGACCGGGTATTAATTTAGCAAAATTAATCTTATTGGCAAAGACCATATCACTCATTATTCCCCTGTTTTCGTCATATAGTACCAGGAATTACATTTTGTTGCCATACAAAGGCATCATTTTCAATAAGTACCTTTTTATAAGGGAGGGGGGGTCGGAAAATATACCTACTTACTCCAAATGGCGTATATTTAATTCCTACGTCAAATTACTATTATTGGCAAACTTTCATCGTAAAATATTAAAAAATATTAAAAAAAAAAGATACCTTTCTGTCACATAAAAGTTTACGTTGGAACCCTTACATAGGGAAGAACGTAAGATCCACGATACCACGATCCAAGTTTGGCACAATGGAGTTTCATGCCAAGCCACTATTGCGAACAAATTCTCACCGCAAAACATTATAAATCTAATCGTTTTACCATATAATGATGTAGTTTTCGTAGGAACATTTCTATAAAAGGGGATTCAAAACGTCGACCCATCCGATCGAAACTTTTCGCAGCAATTTAGGATATCGAAATAGGGTTATTCTGCAATTTTATCGGGAATTTTTGAAAATTTCAATTTCAAATCGTGTGCATCATATAAAGAGTCGTCTGTTTCTTGTGTGTTTTTTTGTGTGCAACCTACAAATGGCAATTTTTAAGGTATTTTGATGAGATTTGAAACACTGACGTCCTTTGGCCAAAGGACGAACGCTATTGAAAATGATTTGAATCGGTCGACTTTTTCGACCATTCCACCGTAAACTACACTCCAAACTGCAGCTTCCAAAATTTTTCGACAAGTTTCATTGAGTTGTAGCACTGCGACGTTCTAAAATCATATGAGAAATTTGGTTCGGCTGGGGCAATTTTGTGATCCCCCTCCCATATAACCGTTCCTAAAATAACTGCATCTTTATATGGTAAAACGAACAAATTTTCGATATTTCTGCCCATATATCACCACCCCATATAAGACTTTTCGCGGGTCGGAAACCTTTCACAAAAAAGGGTTAATTTTTAATATTTTTGTAGTGAAAATTGGTCCATAGTAGCATTTTAGCAAAGAAGGTAGTGGTAGGGAATTTTGATCACATAGGCCTATTTTTTAGACCATAACAGATATAGATGAGAATCACGGGAAGCAATCCCTCATATGGAGAGAAAGTCTAATTTCCAGTTTTTTTATGATGATCTTTTTCGAAGCAATTTCTCGAATGGATGCCTATTTTCAAAAGACATTAAGAAATGTTTTTTCATATCGCGATCGTATATACATTAAAGATAGTCTTCTACATGAATGCTCATGGCATTTGCGGAGAGTCATTTCTAGCATCTAAAAATAATCGCCGGAGATTTTATACCGAGATTTCAAGTCAATCTACAGATATACTTTTCTGTCAAAAATGAGCGTAGCATGGAGAAGAATGATGTGTATTGAAGATTAAATGAAGGTAGAGGGTTTTTACCTTTTAGTAGATATTCGTTGTAAGCTGATTCAGATCAATTAACTTTCAATGCACTGAGTATTTCAACGAATGGGGCGATAAAATCCGAATATTTAATATATAAAATTAACAAACTAAGTATGTTTCATAACATGACAGCAATTTCTCAAAATTTCTAAACACAAATATAAAAAAATATTTTGCCCGATAAAATGAATTTTTCCAACTTTCGATCATTTAATTATGTAAATCAAAAATATTTAATATACGTGTAAATATTATTTAAAAAGCGTATTACCTGCGGTTCACTTGATGGATTAACATATGAACGCCAATATTCACCATCATCTGAATACTGAACAATGTATTCGGAAACAAATTCATTTGTAAAACGACGTCCCATTGTAGCTATCTTACGAGTAGTACGTTTATCACCCAAATCAATCGTTAGAAAATGATTGTAAGTATTTTCGACCGGTGTCCAGGCCGAGTTGCCTTTTGTTAGCAAAATGTTATTAACAGTAAGTTAGAGAAGGTGAGTTAGACTATATGCGCATTATTATGAATAATATTTAATGTTAGTGTGGGTGTCAGTAAGAGAATAATAAAATGAATTAAAAACATAAAATTTGAACCAAAAGCCAATAAATACAACAATTTATTACATAGAAATGCATAAACACTTTAACGCTATTTATTTTGGTGTATAGATATCGCACTTCTTTTATTAAATTCCTTCGTATGAGTAATTATAGCATATATTATAGGCTTTATTACAGCAGAATTAACCTCAATCCGATTTGCAGATTTTTTTTTTTTTTTTTTTCTTGATTAATTATGTTTCCTGTATGCAACAGCTTACCTTTACATTGCCACCCGGCTCTTTATAATCTGCGAATTCTAAATCAGTTATGCCATAACTAATGGAATACTCAGTAACAAATTCATCGGTGCGAGATCTCCCCTGCAAAGCTATGTGTGTAACATTTTTAACATTTCCCAAATCGATAATCAAACGTTGATCGAAATCTGAATTCTTAGCCGACCAAGATGTACCAGCTAAAATTGTTTTTATTCATTTATTCAGTTATTTATTTATTCATTTATGCATTTATTATGTATTTATTTATTGCGTTTTAATAGAAAAATGATAAAAATTAAATTTAAAAAAATAAACAAAAATTCAGTCTGAAGTAAGACTTATGAAACGTCAATAATAATGCTTGCGTTTTATTATAATAAATTAATTATAGAATTTCTATAGAACTGGAGTTCGTGACTTAAAACATTTCATCGACGAAATTGAAATCATATTCTGTCCACTCTTTCTTTTTCAATTCTCTTAAAAATTAAATAAAGAAAAAAAAATCAAATAAGCAGAAAAAATAATAAAAAAACAAAAAAAAATCGTTATTATGGAATGGTCAACCTAAAAGTAAGATAAGTAGCATAACGAAAAGAAATTTAAAATCAACACCTATTATAAATTATATAAATCATTATTTTTCATTTTTCTTTTGAAGTTGATTAAGGCCATTTTTCAGCTCGACCTGCTGTAGATTTTATTTACTCATTCATTTACATATGAAATTCAGCTAAAATAAATTAACAGTCGATTTTGATTGACTCTCACAAATAAAGCTTAGGTTATGCATTATGACCAAACTTGATAGCCTTAGATGCTAGTGCTTTATGATTTTAGTCTTGCAATTTATATTATCTGGCTAAATTAATAATAACAATAATAATAATAATAATAATAATAATAATAACAATATGACTAAACTATGACAAAGTACATAAAGAAGTGTAATTAAAAAATGAAGGGAGAAAAAAATTCATGTATGAACAAGAGAAACACAAAAACGTGTACACATCTAGCACAGAGGCAAACCTGCAGCCGCTACAGGTCCGAATTGAGAATGAATCCATAAGCCGTTACAAACATGCAACCGATCGGCAAACGAAATTCAATTCAGTTTTCCAATCATACGCAGGTTACAAGATTAAAATTTAATTTAGATGCGACATGGACACAGCGCGCGTATGAACAAAGAGAATTAATTTGATAGAATTTAAAGAATCCGATATTGAGAAAAAATTATTTGCACAACGTTTTTTTAACTTTACGAAGAAAACTACCAGGACAAATCCACTTTTCTCTAATGGCTAACAAAGGCATTCTCTTTTCTCTTAGAAGGCAAGAGACAGGAAGTACTTTTGAAGGAATTCTATTAAATCTACACAACACCTACAGGGATAGGACCATACAACAGAGTCATCTTCAGATATTGGCCTCACCGAGCTAATGTATAACCTTTTGATAACGTAATGGCGTTGGGCTGACCTAAGTTTATTTAAGACGATCTTAATTTGTGGACTAAAATGCAGTTTTCGATCGAATAAAATCTTTAAACCAATGAGCGAATGCACATTTAACAGTTTTTTGAATTTATGAAATATTCAGTATTGGACAAATATATAGATATATATAAATTTAAAAGTATATATGCCAATCATTCATTTTTGATCCAATTTGCAAAAATTCTAATAATTTACAGATTAGCATCTAGTAAGTTAAGGAAGTAGGAGATTTATGCTATGTTTATTTCTCGTTAATTCATTGTATTCTTAGCGGATTGAAATAATATTTACATCAAATACTGGAAAGGAAAATAGTGCAGAGTTAGACGCGTTTTGAATTTTAAGTGGATTTCCCATTACTTTAATGTGCAGTAAGATTATATATACATTACAGGAACGTTGCCAATCTATCGAGGAGTACTTATCAATTGTAGCAGAAAACTTACTTTACAAGGTATGACAAAGTCGGAAAATACATCGCTAATTAGCACACTATCAACACTTAATAATGACAAAAAATTCGGAAGAAATACACATTTAGTTATGCAAATTTCTCTTCGCTCAATATTCTTTTCTCTTATAAACCACATATAGATTACTTTCTCGGTTTTTTTAAAACATTGCGACAATATTCCATAATTTCATCGTCAAAAGAAACAACCAGAAAAGATTTAAGTAATTGCGAAGTTTCTAAAAGTTCAAATTTTCCTGCTTCTGGTCGGCAGCTACGGAAAGCTACAGCTGCGCAATAATCTGCGCTAAGCATGTGCTCCTCAAAATACCAATTATGCATCGGAACACCATTTAATTTTAAAGTTGTGCCAGTTAACGGGGAATTCTCATATGTTAACTCCACACCATTGTCTAGGCCAAAACTAATTTTTTGTAAATCAATGGTAATACCAACTCCCAATTCTTTTACATAGGCCTCTTTCAAACACCAATGCCGCATAAAGGCTTTTATTTGGTCATGCCGATTATTACGAGATTGTTTTATACAACGCCATTCAGTATCAGAAAATTTGTTGCGCATAATATGGAAAAAATGATGTAAATCTTTGCCACCAGAATACTCAAGTTTCATGACGTCTACACCCACTCCAAAATCCACAATTTCTGCAGAGCATTTATAGATACCACATAATACCACGAAGCTGCCCTGATGTGACACATTGAAACTAAGATGATGCGTGTCTTTAGCTTCATCTCGAAGCCAATATGGTTTGCCTCTCACATCGCGCGAAAATGCAATGCTATCATAAGCCAATCCAGTACACAAACTGACATATCTGCGCATCAATAAACGACCAACGAGCGACGAAAGAAAATCATCAATAAAATGGAATTTTAGCAATCTCACCCGTTCTTCTGGCTGTACCACGCTCACGGCTTGCGCCAATTGTGTCAACGTTGGTGTCCAAGTGTTCAAATCAAATGCCCATCTAGTACAAAGCCTTGACGACATTTTCATTAAAATTCTAAGCGCGAGTTCAATTCTGGTTTAATTACTTGGTTTAGTTATTTGGTTTGTTTAGCAATAACCACATTTTCCCGAAAAGTGAAATTGTTTCTGTTTGTTCTTTCGTTGCTCATTAGTAGTATTGATAAGTAATGTTAACTCAACGCACGCAAGGTGCGTTTTTGTTTAAACAGATGCGTCACCTAATATTAAGCGAAAATGTTATTATTAAGAGATTATCCGAGATAACAACAGCTATAAATCAAACAAACAAGATCAACTTTAAAGCAAAACACATATTAAAATCGAAGGGCACCCTATTTTAAGCTTATTCAGTCACTATCCATGTTCCATTCATCCATGTACCATTTTCTAGAATAGCAATATTTCGCAAATACATGGACGCGTGTAGTATTTTTTCTTGAATATATAAAATTAGTAACTGCAATTCCAGGTCAGGAATTCTTGTTTCATATAAAATTCTTTAAAAAAATGTGTAGTTGTTTTATTTAAGAAAATTTCACTAACTAATTTTGTTATTTATTTTGCCACTGACATGAAGATGCAAAAGAAATATTTAAGTGATTTGTGTGAACAAATTCAAAAGCGCTACAACAAATGTCTTTATATTGACAACATTCGTAATCTATGAAAATGGCAATGATGGATAATACAGCCGGAAAAATAGAAATAAATAAATATTTTAGACTGTAAGAGCACTCAACAGGCAAGCAGGCTTTTTTAAGAAAACTGCAAATAATACCATAAATTTAATGCACACGCATGACGTACTCTTTGATAAGAGAATGCATTCTATGTGTTCGCGTCCACGCCGCATCTTGCCTTACATGAATGTATTAAAGTATGCTGCCAATTGTGGTCCCAAGGGGGAAGGTTATTTCAATGATTTTCAAACGTTTATAGGAATTATTTTCACAAAGTTCCTGTTCAATAACAAACTACAAGGTGAATTAAATCCGTTTCTTCAGTTCCTAAACAACCCAAGTAATCTAAAAAGTTTATGGCGTCCGTTAGTAAGGACGAAAACGAAATTCCTTAGTCTAACTGCCTTTAAACTCGTAAAATGATGACAGGAAACCATTATTCTAGTTATTCGGGCCACGCGGATAAAAAGACTTGCAAGAAAACGCGCGCTTTACGGAAGAAAGTTATTTTTCCTTAGAAATAATGAACCGACTCCCTAAGTTCTCCTGATAGTGGCAAATTTGAACGAGTTAAAATAAAAACTAAAATACAAAAACGTCCACTCTACTCATCAGATATACATCGCCTTGGACTTACACGCGAAAATCTCAAAAGATTGTCATAAAGAAAACATCCTTCAACTAATGATTAAGCAATAGCAGACATAGACGAGAACTTTAGGCACTCCTTGTAAAACTCTTTGCGCAAAGGATATATAAATAAGATAGTTGTGGGAAGCGTTGGAAAAGGTATGCTAAATTTAAGGGAATGGTAGAAGCAACTCCAATCAAAATCTACATTGTTTCATTTATACGCTAATATACACTGACCAACCTAGTTAGTTGGAAGTTGTGCTTTGAATTACAAGTGAACCCTAAAGTCTGCATGCTGTATATATACAATTATTGTTTACAGTGTAGAATATTTCTAATGGAACAGGTAGAGACATTCACAACTATTTTAAGTCATTATAATATTTAAAAAAATGTAAAAAATTTTAATCTGCGCATTCATGCAAACATCAGAACTTCAATTTCTTTTTATTATGTGAACACAGCGTTTCATGGGATCGTTGTGCTTTTTAAAATATTCAATAAATTTAAAACAAACATATTGCTCCTCTTTTCTGTTTATTCATCATTCAATTGAAATATCATTTCTTTTTTTAACATCTGAACACCAAAATATGTAATCACAGATTAAAATTTCGCTTTTTTAAAATATAAATCAAATCTTAAGTACCCGCTAAACAGATTTGTTCAATTTAGGCGAACTTCATTTTGCTATCTGCCGATTTGCAAACACTTTTCTTTACATCTTAACGTGAATAACAAATTCCTAATAGGTTAAGGAAATTAAGAAAGCAAAAGGAGTTTTCTAATTTCAATTTTGCAAACGAAACTGCATAAATCGTATAAAGGAAAAAAATAAAAAACTAGATTTTTACCTAAATACAATCGAATCTTTACTTGAGAACAACTGAATATAAATAAAACTTACCATTTAATTTGGCTTTTTCGGGGCCACGATCGTTTAGAGCTGATGTGGCTGTTAAAACAGCATTATCCAAAAGGGGTGTGCTGCACTCATAATCCGAAAAGTAGTCATTGTACGAACCTGCAAAAATAAACAAAATTCAAATTGATTAATTTGCTTTAAAGCGTAAGTTGATGGCTCATCCAAAAGTGGAATGGTAGAATGCCTAAAAGCTTATAACGATTCTCTTCATACAAACATTGCTTAATGAGAACCCAAATTGAAAACATTTATTTATTTATATATTTATTCATTTATTGACGTTTATGTAACCTCGAAACCATTAAGGCCTATTATAATAGATTGCAATGTCTGCCATAGATGCAATAATAAAGTAAAATAATACAAAATGCTCTTAAACAATTTAAAGGAGAAGAAAGGAAAATTGAAGGGGAAGAGAAAAAAAAATA
>KK503000.1:119010-129037 GCA_000688735.1 Glossina austeni | reverse complement strand
AATGATTGAAAACACAAAAATCATGTACAGTAGATACACTCATTATGACACATATTCACTCTTTTTTTACTCGGTTGTAGAAAAAATTCATTTAATGCTTTTACACTTGGCTCTCACCGCATATATCCCTTTGATGGAAACGGTTGCAGCACTTATAAGAATGCTGACGAGACCTTATAAACAGTTAATATTCTTGATTAGCATTAAATTCTAAATTGATTGACTATGCATGCCCATCTGTCCATCTTTGTATTATCTATGGTAAACATACTCCTGCACGGGGAAATTAAGAAACGATTTTTAATTTAAAAAAAAAGAAGAAGACATTGGGAGATGCTCTTGTCTTATCTTTCATGCTGAAAGACATGTCTGCAGTTGTAAACATAAACCTGGAATATTAATAATTTTTGGGTATTGGGTGTTTGGGTATTTTGGGTATTGGGTATTGGGGGTAGTAAAGGTAGACTACATGCACAGTGGTAAAAATTTTCTTGTATATTCTATGGATGATCCTACAATACTTTTTTAACAAAGAAAGAATACCCGGTCCCGCCTACCCAATATTATGGTATGGAAATCTACTTTCACTCAGGGAGTGCACCTCTATAGGTATAGCACGATGGCGGTCAGAAAGAATTGAGGGCAGAGAAATAGATGGGGTGGAAGACGCAGCTGAGCTCGTGTACGCCTAATCGTCTGAACAATTTGAGTTTGCGGACAGTTTGCTGCTTGCCAACCAGCAAATCTTACATCTACTGATTGTACACAATATTATATAACTTATCATAAACTTTGATCTGCAAATTGTTATAAATATTGTCAAAGTTGTACGCATTTTATTGAAGAAAAATATTTACTTAAAAGCTAAAATTCAAAGAAAAAATACTTTTTTTCCATCACACAAAAGGATGGGGGGCATACTTACTTTATCATGATGTTTGCAAAAGCAAGCTTCAGAGATCCCATAAAGTATATATATTCCTGATCTTGTTTGTCCGTTTGTCCGTTTTAGTTGTGTGTATTGTTGAAGCTTTCCTTGCCGCAAAGAGATGAAGATATTGACTCGACAAATTTGGTAGAAACATTTTAAGTTTGATATCGAAAATGGGTCAAATTGATCGGAGCATAGGTATGCAGTGAAGCGTAAACTGAACGCAACTTCGTTTTTCTAAACAAAAGTGTACGAGTTTTTGCTCACAATAGTATAAAGTGGTACTATTTTAGGGCAAAAATTGAAAAAATCAACCATGCCCACAAAAAGTTACAAGCGATTAAATTGCATTTTTCTCACTTTATCTTATGCTTATAAGGTAAACAAGGCAGATTTGTACATTCCTCAAGCGAAGATATATTGTCTGTACAAGAAGGCGTTAATTCTAAAATAAATGTGATGGAGATCGCGACCTGATCGATTAATATTTTCTTAATCATAGCAGCGATATGGATATCAAATAAAAGGATTTGAAGAGTAGAACGCGACAAGCTAACCGTGTTAATTATAAATTAATTACAGTGGGCGTCACGACATGGTGAATAAATTTTTCTTAAAAGCATCGTTCATATGGGTATCAACTAAAAGCATTTTGCGACTTGAATGCGACAAGCTAAGTGTGTGTGTGTGTGTGCGCTAATCCTACATTAATTATAATAAAAATTAATTTAAAAATAATTATAATAAAAATTAATTTCTTGCTTAACAATTCCTTTTAGTGAAGTAAAAGGTAAAAGAGAAATTTCATCCCAGTAATAAGTAAAAGCAGTGGGCCCCAAAGATTTTAATGATGATGGGTATGCAAGCTTCGGCCTCAGCCGAATACATCCTTCTTGGTTGTTTTGTTTCCTTTCGATTTTAGGAACATTTTTGCCAATCATCTCCTAATATTTCTAATGAAATATTAACAATTTAATTTTTGTGTTTTCTTCTTCTTCTTCTTAGAAGAAATTATTCATAACTATAGCTCATTTTAAGCGCTTATCAAGAATCTGTCATAGCTATAATAAAAAATTTTATTCCAATGACATTTTCTATCGTTTGCTGTTTACTTTTATAGTTAGTTGTAGTTGTAATTGTTTTGCTGGCAATTGTTTCAATTATGTTTCACACGTTTCCCGTTGACTAATCTTTGATTATTCATCAGTGCACTCTTTAATAGTCCAAGCGATTTCTCTTTTTTTTCCTTTTTTTTTTTTTAGCACTTGGAAGTTTACAGTTTTTTCTCTGCTTATGTCTTCACTTTTTCATTTTCTCCGCTTTGTTTTGTTTTCCCATCTAATAGGCCTTCAGTGCAACCTGCTGCGCCACTGTTGTCTTTAGAACACTTTATGTGTTTTTTTTGTGCATGGCGTGAAGTGATGATTGTTTGTTCCTCTTATTGATAATCCTGTCAAATGAGTAAATCTTGAAAGCGTTGCTTTGTATATTTTTACTATATGTGAAAAGTAAAAATCTAGAGTTAATTTCAAAGTCTTCAATGTGTTCGATACCACGATTTGAAATTGCGATGCTTATGGGAAAGGTTGAGTGTAGATTCTTCTCACTTCTGCATATGTGCCTTTCGTTTAATTAATGCTTGTGGTTGAAGAGGAGAGACTTTGATTTCTTTTATTCATTTCATTAAAGTGTTTATTTTGGACCCTTTCCAAAGGTTTTAGTTTCTTTCGAAATCGGTCGTTTTTAACCATTTTTAAGATTTGCATTCCACAACAGGTCGCTTTTAACGAACAGTTGTGGGTTTCTCCGGCTATCAGTTTCCATGTTTTTAGTGTAGTAGTGGAATAGTCACTCTATCGTAGTTATTACTATTATATAAGACGGCAAGACCTCATCAACCATTGTGAACATGCATTTGGAAACTAACTCCTAATTCTAGTTCTTACGCTTAAAAGTTTAATTTAAAAAACCAAAAATTCGATGAAAGAAACAATTAATAAAACCTCATGTAACTTACGATCAACAAGAAATATCGATCTGAAATAAATCCAAGATAAGACGTTAGATTAGTGGATCTTGTGAAGTAAACTCTATTAAGTAGTGGTATCAACTTTTATTTTCACTTATCAGTTTCAGTTGCTTTTAAAATTGCAACAAATATCGTTGAAGGGAAAGGGAATGCAGCTCTTCCTCACTAATTCATAGTCTTAAGGAAAATTGATAGGCGGTGTCAAGCTCCATTATTTTCTAGCCTTCGAATTACCGTTAAGTCAAGGATTGACAAATTTTTTACTATATTGCATCAATTGGACACTTAATGTGCTCATGTTATTCACATACATAAGTTAAGAACTCACTCCGTGAGTAGCGATTTTCGATACGAAAATCATCAACAGTGGATTCAAACTTTTTATCGCTTACTTGATTCGTAATCCTAAATGTCTTGTGAAAAGGGTGTCGAAAAATTAATTAAAATTTTATTAACGCTAAACATTTTTGTTAGCTTTATGCTGAATTGTTTCCCGTGTTCAGGGTAACGCACCTTCTGTCGCAGTTAGACCTGTAAAAAAGCCTCTGAAGAATTTTCAATTTTGAAAACAATTTGTCGTCATTGATTTATCGAATAATTGGTAATGGGTCAGACACACACACACACACACTCACCCATACATAAAGTGATTTAATCGCTTCAAAAAGAAAATTTAAAAGTTCAACGACAGAAAGGGTTGATTGAAAAGTTTTCGACCTGAGCAAGATAGGAAGAGATCCTTCTAAATTTTTGAGTGCGATACAAACTTTTCAAGGCTTATCGATGCCTTCAGCTTGCGCCATGAATTCATTACCAAATTCTTTATCTTGGAGGATCATTTGAAGCCATCGAATGCACTCAGCTACGTCATGCTAAAAACTTGATGCAACATGTCGCACACAAATTCTTTGGACTTGTTCTTAGTCATTGCTATCCCTCTCACCTTAATTCGATGGTCGTCCAGCGATATTTGGTGAACTCGGGCGCCGTTTGGCCACATTTGGAACGCTTATCCTCAAACAAGCTTGGAATTCAATCAAAATCTCATCCCCTGGCTAATCAAAATTTCATCCCCATAACTGATGATGTTGAGTCTTCGCACAAAGCATTCAATTCCCGTCAAAAAAAAAAAAAAAAAACACTTAATGATGACGTTCGATGACCAATTTTCTTCATTTTCACAAAAGCACTTACATCGGCTCACTCAAAGAGTTGTTCAACAACTTCATCCAAAATGGCTGAATGATTCGGTGGCTACTTATCGACATGTGCACAAACATATCTTTCAACTTTTGTCGACAAATGTTATCATTTTTTCAGCTAAATTGAACCTATGTCTCAAAATGGTTGATGGAATTAACTATAAAAAAAAAAGAGAAAAAAAAAACATACCAGAAACTACAACTACTGCTGTATAGATTTTACGCTTTGATAGGTTCCGTTATTGAATTGATTCAATTGCAATGAATAGAAGCGCACTAAAAAAACATCAATTTACGTAAAGCGAACATAAAATACTTCACTAAATTATCGTTGCACGCTAGTCAGAGTAAGAGAGTCACGCAATTTTTTTTTTTTCTTTTTTTTTTTGCAAAAAAAATGAAAAAAAGAAAACACTTTGATTTTAACGATATGTACAAGAGTGTGTGTAACCAGCAACAATGATGAAATCATGACGATATCACTGCAAGTAACTGATGGATGGTTTTTTTTTTTTTTTTATCATTTTATTGGTCATTTAGACTGACATAAGTGAAGATCGCTGTGAAAATCGCACTTAAGCTTAATGAAACGAAAATGCTCGAAACAGTTAATACTTTTGAAAAATGTAAAATACATGAGCCGATATATAGAGAACAGATCTAATGTGAAGGTAATACCGTATTAAATATGATACGTGTTGGGAAAATCACATGAAAATTTCACGTTCTCTGAAAGATTGACCAAAAAAACAAAAAAAATTATGCGGGCTTTTGCCTAAGCATATCTATTTGAATACTAATGTATTCATGGATATTGTGCAAGCATACATACATACGTTATGAATGCACATTATCCCTGAGATGGGTTTTATTAAAATTTTTAACAAAACTTAACATTGTGACGCGTTAGCAAGCGACAAACACCTATGTGTTATGCTCATATAAGCATAGAATGTTATTAGAGAGGTGTTCCAACATGAAAACGCATTTCTTTTATCAGATAACTTGTAATTGATAACTTGTTTGCCATCGTTAAAAACTCCCTGATCAGACAAACCATTCCCTTCGAGCAATTTTCGTAACCATTACCGAAGGATGGGAGTATACATTTTGTCAAGTAAAGTGTGAGAAACAAAGTCGATTAGCCTGAGATGCACGGTTGTAGTGTCTCTACTGATATTGTTTTTAGTCGTCGAACTTCTATTATATGATACCTGCACCTGTATCTTCATTCATCTTAACAGTTCCACTTTAATTAAAAATTATCATCATTTCCCTTACCGTTGTCGCATTTTCTTCGGTTTTTTTTTTTGTGACATTTCTTTGATCATTTATTCCGACTTTTACAATATAAACCTCACCGGGCCATAGCTTGTCACAGCAGAAAAAAGCAGAGCGCTTTCTTGCCTTGATTTGCATCAAAGTCATCCGTTGTCAACTTGTTGATGCCGATCGGTTAGATTCTTATTCGAGAAATTACTTTCGAAAAACTTTCACTTGTCAGATTCGAAATCGAGTAAACATTTGTCTGGATAATGTTTAGGATAAATATTTCGGTTGTCTTAGAAATGAAGATACAAGATTTATATTTGCCAGAAACGTTTAATGTTCTTGCGTACAGGCTGGTAGTGAAAATAGAGCAAATCCGCGTCGACAAGCGTACGTCCATAATACAACAGAAAGCCTCAGGTTTTCGAAAACAAATGCAAAAAAATGGATTTTTGCCTCTTTCGTGTAAAGTACTATAATAAAAATTTATATATTTTCTCGCAGATCTTATATGAAAATGAAAAAAATTTATTACACGCCTGCTTAATATTAGAGAGAATTTCCCTTTCTTCGGGTTGTTGTTCTTTTTTTTTTTTTTTTTGTTTAAAACAAAAGTGCTGGGAGTAAAAGGTTCGCTCGAATATAAATTCCACTTAGACAAGGCACGAATTAATTCCCATCCAGTAGGCCGGTGTCACTGCCTATCTCTTTCTTTCTTTTCCTACTTCTTACCGACCGGTCACCGTGTTACGCGTTTTGGAGACATCCTCTGAGTGATTGCTAATATCTGAGCGTAGAGAGATAAAGACAAAGATAGGAATTAATCAAAAAAAAATGTGTCTGTCCGGCGGAGCAAACGTATAGTGGAAAGGAGGACGGAAATAAGTCGCTATACTTCATTGTTTGTGAATGCGGATAACGTGTGATACAAATATTCGGCAAATCCGTTGCATAAATGAGCGCAATTTCTAAAAAAAACAAAACAACTGGAAAATCTTGGCACAAGCTTTGGGGCCAAATTTCTTTTGTGAGTCGAATTCTTTTAGGCTTTAGGGGAGAAAAGTCTAATCTAAAGTAATTCTAAAGCAAAAGCCAGCATGAATTACATGATCTCGGCGACGAATTGAGACGGCGACTATTGTGTACTTAACCACTTTGGAAGTGTGAGCTAAGTCTAGATTTGTCCTTGTTTTTATATATATATGTACACTTTTCATCTACATCATCAATATTAGCTATTATCGCACCAGTACGTTCTGAAATACCCTACACGGTATCTAAAATTAAAATTTGCCAACTCATTCACTCTCTCCTCAACTATGCATAAAAGCGTTGATACTAAGCTTCTTATAGATGCTGCTGTTATTTTATATTCATGTTACGCCCAAAACATGACAACGCAAAAAAAAAAAAAAATAAATAAAAAAAATAAACATGAAGTATAAAAACCCATATGTAATCACAGGACTATATATATTGTACTTTTTCAAGTGTGCACGAAATGAATTCTTCATGTGAAAATCAGCACGCATTCATGAACAACTTGTTGTTGCTGTTGTTGTTGTTGTTGTTGTCATTGTTGATGTTTGTTTCCAATGTTATTTTTTTAAAACAACAAATTCGACACATGCTACTCTAGTGAAACAGAGTTTTCGTTATTAGTGCTATTTTTTTATCATTATTATTATTATTATTATTATTATAATTATTTATATTGTTGTTGTACTACACTTGTTTAGTGTGCTTGATATCCGGTTGCAGTAGCAGCATATTATTCATGTTTTCATTATGATTGTCTTTGTCTTGAGAAACAAGTTACATAACATGAAAATATTAAAAAGTCTTACAATACGCAAACAATACGCAAACAACAAATCAGAATGAATTTACAAAACATAATTTTTCAGATTCTTTTGCTACGTACGAATACACATTTTAAGGATGTCATTAATTAGGTTTTCGGTATTGCGCAGCACAACATGTTGCGTGTCATGAACACTTCGGACACAATGTCTAGAAATGTTTTGTGCAAAGAATGAAAAAAAGCAACAACTTTGCTAATATCCACTCGTATCCTTCGAGTACCTTTAAAATTATTTCGTGTTCAAAATATTTAAAGACTGATTTGATATTAACTTTTATTTATATCCTTACTTTAATTCGCGCACAATATTTCTGTGTGGCCAGTGAAATTGGAATTTTAACGTAAGTCAGAAATAATGTACCCGGCATGGGCAGGATGAGGGTTTTATTCATTGTGTTTTCAATGCCCAAAGGAAAGCTTTAGATACTCCAAAAAGTACATATCTTCTCGGCCAGCATCAATTTCTGAATCGATTTAAACATGTCCGTCCGTCAGTCTGGCTGCTGTAAACGTTCTGCTGACCGCAAAAACAAAGCCATCGACATCAAACTTGGCAGAGGCATAGGAAGCTTATGCACGCATGTTGGTATATTCGCCTACCCTACCACGTGAGCTGAGAACATTTCTGCTTTTCAAAAGGAACCAAAGATTCGCTCTTTTCTGATCACATGCTACAGCATTTGCATAAAAGTGATCATTGAATCTACATAACGCCTGTAGGCGTTGCCGGACCACACAACAGAGACTTATTCAAGTCTTCGTCTGACTGAGCTCAAGTATAGTCTTTTTGTAAAGTAAGGATTGTTAAGTTCCTCGGAAAATCTTTTAATTAAATCTCGCGCCGACCTATCTTTGCTTAAAGAGAGCTTAATGTGCGCATTAAAATGTAGTCTTTGACCGAAATCCGTGAACGTATCTACGCTTTTTAATTTTCGTAAATCGATGAAATGTTTAGTAGTGAATGAATTCCTCCTTGAGAAAGAAAGCTCTTTGCATTCTTGTAGATCTAGTTTCACAAAATTTTTTAAAATCAAGGTTTACGACATCCGTGGGAGATCCATTAAAAGCTAAATGCTGAATAACAATTCGCTTAAGCAACTTAGGTAAGATACTCAACTTGACCTTTATAGTTTTCAAGGTTATGTCTGTTTATACATTTGTGAAATGGAAGAAGGAAGCCACTCTCCGAACATAATAGGAAAACACCTAAAATTTCCAACTGCGGAAATCCAATTAAATTGAGAAGAAAAACAATATTTACACGTCGTCTACTGCACATCTCCTTGAGCTTGAACTTTAAAAAAACCTGAGTCGAGAGGCAAGGCGATCTTATTTCTAAGTGCAAGCATAAATAAAATTCAAGTTTAGGTGGAAACACAATGAAATTTTGGATATTACGTGCTTGCTTCCTTCGCTATCCTTCCTGACCACCATCATGCAGGCGCTTAACAAAAAAAAAAAAAAAACAAACGCTGAAGTCATAACACCTACTGGTTGGGCATGTACTCACTAAACTGCGCCCATTTCCTATCACCCGACCGATGAGGATGTTGTAGTGCAGGGAAAAAAAGAAGTAAAAATATGGGAATAAAAAAAAAATCATTTCTTCACATAATGCGCATTGACTACAAATATTACCAACAGGATGAAATTTAATATCTTCTTCCTTTCCTATCATAATATTCAAGAAATCAAACTTTTGTCTTTCAATGTTTTTCCTTTATTGAATAAACCTTCTAATCGGTACATATCGTTAAATAGTATACCGTTGGCTTGTTTTCTCTTTACTAACGCTTCTTGAGATAACTTTTTATATTCATATTCATCTGGTGTTTGTTCAACGCCCAACTCATTTCACGCAACTGTTTTCTTAAACAAAAAAAAAAGGGGAAAACCAACTAATGAACAACTGAAACTGAAGTGTTCAGAAATTGAATAACATTATTACACTTCAACTTTTTTGCTTTGGATAGTAGTGTACTATTAACCTCATAGCAAAAAAAAAAAAAAAAAACAAGGAAAAATATCTATGGAATAATTATGGAAAGATGACCAGAAAAGCAGCAAAAAAGGACTGAGAAGTGGTGAAAGAGTGGAGAAAGGGAGCGTGGCGCAAAAAAAAAGTGAAGGAATTAATTTTTTATATCTGGCTTACAACGAATTTTGTAATATTCTATAGAATTTAAAATAATAAGGAAAACATCGGGTTTAACTTAAAGATATCTAATTGCATCTTAACGTATTTGAATTATAAATATATATATATATAAATATGCACACACGTACGCACAAATATGTATTTGAGAAGTTCGATTATTTAAGGAAAGCAAGGGCAAAGTATTAAAACCGAGTACGAAGCAAAGTACGCTGCACACACACATTATTATGACTAACTAACAAAGAAACTTTTATGCAAAACTTGTAAAACAAAAGACATGAATTTCATTTATTAATTACAATCACTTTCTTCTATATTCTTTCCTTTCTTTTTTCATCGGCACTCAAACAACAACTGAATTACAATGAACTCTCTCTCGGTGTTAGCACTTGAAGCCGTTCTAAACCATAAAGGGGATGAGTTTTGATTGTAAATGTGTTACCACAAGTGTTGGCTTAGAAAGGTTGTGTAGTGATAAGAATGAAAAATAAATCTTAGAAATATAATCCTCTTAACGATAAAGTTAATGTAAACATTTTCATTAATAAAACGTTAATTTTTAATTTTTTTTTTT
>KK503000.1:86548-115500 GCA_000688735.1 Glossina austeni | reverse complement strand
AAATTATTATTATTACATCTATATATGTGTAGCAATACACCGATAAGTTGTTTGCCTTTTTATAAGTTCTGATCCACATCTCTCTCTATTGACTAATACAATATTAAAACATTATTACGTAGACTTTCGTTAGTAAATCTGAACAGTTGCTTTAGATACACGGTTTTGTCATATCACATTTTAAATAAATTTTATAAGTGAAAAACCGTGGATTAATTTCTGCAAAATAAAGCGTGTTTATCGGCATGTGACAACATTAATAATCATAAACAGGTCAAAGCACTATAATGGATCACTGCCCATTGTTAAATACCATATATCATCCTTCACTTACTCATATAATCATTTTTCTAAATAAAATGTCATATGGGAAATGGTCGAAAAACGTGCTCGTTTCGTTGTTCATGGATCAGCACACTTCAGTGTAGTAAATTTTATCAGAATATGTCAATATGCTGCAGGTTGAATACAAGAAAACAAGATGGACAGACGGACAGCCAAGCAAGAAAGTGATTCTGAATCAATTGGTATAGTAAAAAGGTGGATCTATCTCAAGTCAAAACAAAGTTAATATCTGCTTGTACTGCTAGTAGTGTAGGGTATAAGAACATCATCATTAGAAAGATGGAGAGCAGAAAGAGAAAAATTGAAATTTGCTCGCTCTTTTGCATGTAGTGTAGTGCCAAAAATGTTAGTTGATTTTATGTGTAAAAGAAAAATTTTATTAATTAATCTGCTGCGTAGTTGTACGTCAATCATCATCAGCTTCAACGTTGCATTGCAATAATCCCAACCTGTGAAAAAATGATTAAATTTCTGCAAATCAAATCCCAGATCCTTTCCTTGCTTAATGCTTTTTAATATTATTTCTGATGGAATCTTGTTTTATATAAAAAGCACCTTTCAAGCACTTTAGGTTTTCAACCCGCAATTTTATACTATTTCGCTTGCCGCAAAGAAGGAAAAATATTCCTTACCTTGCAGGAAAACTATCGAAAGAAGACTTCATAATAAAGAATAAGGCACACAACTTACACATCAATTCACGATTCGTGTATTTACGTAATCGTATTCATTAAATGGTGGATAACAAGCATGCCTCCGCATCTTCTCTCCCAATGTAGGGAATATACACTTCAAACTATGTGACAGTGTTGGGCTGTAATAATTTTTAGACACGTACGTTTTTGACATGCAAAAAACTTTCTTCTCTCCACACGAGTTGACTTTAAACATGATAATGGTCATAACGAAGTTGATGATGCTTTTGTTATGTTCTATTATTACCCTAGGCAATGACACCATCGTTTGAGGGTATTAGTGCAAGTACAAGAGAGAGAGAATTGTTCTCATTCTGTTTTGCTAGATAAATGGTTTACGTTAAAAGTGAAAAAAGAGTAGGAGATGTCCGTTAGTACAAAAATCTGTTAACAAGTTGAAGAGCTTACAGCAGTCATTAGGTGACTTTGTATACGAGTATATCTAGAGTTGTATGCATTTAATCATACACTCAAATATTATTAACACTATTTTCTGTGCTTTTAGGGATGATGATGATTCTAATTCTTATTGTTCTTTGTTATCGTAGTTGATGGTTTGAAATTTTTATTTGTATATTTTTACGATGTGTGTTGTCTACGTGTCATAGATAATAACCTCAACTGCTTGCAATGTCTATGTCGTAAGTCGAAGATCTCAAATTGACTTTTTTAATATTATGATATCTTTTGGATTGCAAAAAAGACCTTAAGAGCAGCTTATGAACTATCTACATAACCACCAACAGTACTTAAAAGTTTCATGAAATTTTTTGAAGTATGCTTAAAAGATCTCAAGTGTACAAACTCTAATTGTTACAAGGTGGTTGCTGAAAGTGCATGATTTTTATTGTAATTATTAAATGTTTGTAGGGAAAAAAACAATTTTAAGGAAATAGTTTAAAATGTTTTAAACTCTGGCTTTTAAGAAAACCATTTTTATACCCATCACCGAAGGATGAAGAGTATATTCCTGTTGTCAAAACGTTTGCAATGCCCACAACGAAGTTTCGAAGACCCCTCAAAGTACATGTATTCTTGATCGGCATCAAATTCTAAATCGATATAAGCATGTCTCTCTGTCCTTGCATCCGTCTGTGTAATGTCCGTGGCCGCTAAAATGAAACTATCGACTGTAAATTTGGTAGGAACATTGGAAGATCTTGCACACAGGTTGGTTTTGAAAATAGGCCAAATCGGTCCCAGCACCACGCAAACTGAGAACACCTTTGGTTTTCAAAAGGAATAAAAAATTGTTTTTTTGCTCATTACTCTTAAAGTATAGGAGATAAATGTACTAAAATTTGAATGAATATTCTATGGGTGATGCTGCTGCACAAAAATGGAAAAAGTTGACCACGCCTGCCCATTATGATAGTATATTAAAACGTAATTTTTTCAATACCTTTATAAGGCACAGAAACAAGCTTTTCGAGGTGTTAAAAAAAAATCGCATAATTTAAATGAAAAAACCTATACAGACTTAGAACGGGCCTTACAAGTAGAAATATCAAAACAACGGTAGCTCTTAGCACACCAATTGAAAGAAAGCTGAAAGAGCATATCTATCATATCACGATGAATACGTTACGTGGTGTAGCATCTGTACGATTTAATGTAATTTTTCCATCAACTTTTGGTTAGCATGTTTTCAAGAAGCAAAGGCTATTATTCTCTATTTGCCTATTGATCAACAATTCTTGTGATAATCGCGTTTAGGAGATAAAATTTGTCCCCGCATGAATAAATTGGTCAGTTCTACAGTAAAATCATGCTCCATGCACAAAGTTTGCAGATCTCAGATTTTATTTTAAGATTGGCTTTATAAAAGAAATGGAAAGGGGAGTAAGATTTTGTTCCTTTTCGAGGAGACATAACGAAAAGAATTCCACATTTACTTTCGTTTGAAAAAATTGCTATTTATTTAGACAAAAGCTAAGAAAACATTAAGGGCGTTTCGTTCAGGCGGAAAGGATATCTTTTTCTTACTAGGAGAGGAGATTTCTTGAGCAAACAAATGTAGAAAGATGTAAAGCTCTGCTCGATTTCAATCCAATTTAAGAAAGGGTAGACCTTGTTTTGAAAAATCCGAGTATATTAAGAGAGCACTTAGGATTCATTGAATTGTCTTTGAACAGAATGTGGTGAATATAAGTCAGGATATGTGTGGTAATCCTCTCTTACCTATTTGCATCTCTTTTTCTGCTCCCACGTTTAAGACAAATTAGAAAAATTGCAATTTTTAAAACATTTAGTTTAAATAAATCTTCGGAACATGCCGCTTATCCATGCAACAGAAGAATCATAAAAATGGAAGTCAGAAGTCACAGTCGTCCTTAATGAGAAACATACAAAACGTGGAATGATTTGATTAGCATTAATGATAATTTGCGCAATAATAATAATAATTGGCATAAAAGATAACTAAAAATCGATTAAATTCACTGTCACTTTCACGAAGTACGCCTTAACCAGCTTAATAAATAGTCTTCACGTTAACAATAAATATGCAATGAGCTAAATACTTAATCGTATTCTAAACATTAAGTGTTTTCGCATAAATCAGGGAAAGAGCGAAACTTCACTTTCATTGTGCATATATATGAACAGATATATATATGTTGTATATATATATGTTGATTTAAAACAACAACAGTAAATAAATAGAAGAGAAAATTCCAAAAGTTTATCATTCAGATATTTTACAACAAAGATATGTACATAAAATTTGCATAAAATTCGTGCCACATTCACCGAGACGACGTAGAGCAGAATTTATTGCCAACTACTCCTTAAAATTATAATGACGCACTAGAGAGAAAGGAAAAATTAAAAACAAAAATCAGTACATTTATGAAGGTATGCAAATAAATGAATGATGGAAAAAACTTATTATTATTAAGTTAGTTACCTCCTCACAAAGATGGAGGAATAAAATTGAATTTTTTTCAATTGATTAAAAAAAAAAAAAAATGCATATAGAGTGCGTTGAAAAGTGTTAATTAAAATTTATCGTTAAACTTGATCGAATAAAAAAACTTCTTCGGGCTTCTAGAAGGTCGAATTATAGGTGTTGCGAAATAATGCTATCCATGCTAAATAATTGAACAATAAGTTTGTCCACTTTATAGGATCGAATATATAGATAAAGTGAACTGTGAGACAACACGTGATGGCGGAGATTTTGAAAATTGCAAAAACACTTGTCGTGACAAGTGGCTTGACACCAATGATTGTCAACCAGCAAGCATGATGTACAGTCTGACGGGGATTCATTTGCTATGTCTCTTCATTTTTTGGTCTTTTGTAAGTTCCCCAACTTGGAAGGAGAAGCAAATCTTTAAAGACGATATAGATTTAAAATTGCTTTACTGGAACTGAAGGGGTAGGGTTAAGTTTTATGCCCACCAAATGAAACAATCGCTGGAAACTATAGGGCATTACTCGATGATATGGCAAAAGTTATGATGACGTGAATGTATTCTCGCTGTTATCAGCAGACATAACTCCCTTAAATTTTGTACGCTCGAGCGGTGCTTTGATTCTGATTGTGCCGACGATAAGCAATTATGACTTCCTTCGCCTCAAAAACCCTGCAAAAAGTGGAACATTTTTTCGAAATGGAAATCGAAAGGTGGGCGTTTTTAACCACAAAAACATGGACTGAACTGATTTACACTCTAAATAATTATCTTTTTTGTTCTTATTCGAAAACTTTTCATTAGGTTTTCAATATTTGTCCTATTAATCCTTTTGTCTGCTGCTTTATTATTGCATAACTGCATCACTGCATCACTGATTGCTTATGATTGCTGACAGCCACAAGGTGCTTGCAGACATTTTGTATTGTTCCGCTAGGTGGGTGTGCTAACGATGTTGTATTATATGTATGATCGAGGGCCTACAAGTGGTTTAAGCTAATTACCATTTAATCGATTGCGTTCTGTTTTGTTCCAGCGGGCACGTTGTGTTCAATTATGAAACATCTCAAGTTAACGGGAAAAAAACTAATAATTTTTACAGTTCTTACGTAGAAAATTTGCACAGTGTACCAGCATAGCTATCTTTGCATCCCAATCATATTTTTTTGATATTGAAGAAAATTTAGTTGACATATCCTTAGATTATTAACTTGCTTGGCTGGAGATTACTTTATTTTTATTCACATATATCTGAAAACTAATGTAATGAACAAAAGCCGAGAGTCTTAGCTTTTCATTTCATATTTCAGACGTTAAATAACCGACATTTATACCGAAATGTAATGCAATAATAGTGTAAACGTAAGTGTATGTGTAAGAATAATGCTACTGTATGTATGTATGTATGTATTTCATTTTAAAAAATTTTGCTGCACAAAGTCTGATATAAATTTAGATAAAGTAGATAAGCAAATTATGTGCGCTGTCATAGAAAGGAATATTTTCCTGCAAGCAGCTTACTAAGGATTTATTTATTATTACTCTTGTGTTCTTTGGAATAAATGCGAAACCTAGTAATTGGTGCATAGCAGGTACACACTAGCAAGTAGCGTTGGTATTATTAAAGCGAATATTTACGTGCATAAGATGCATATGTAATCGGGCCTTCTTACCCCGACCCCTGTCAGCAAACAGCAAACTATCACGTAAACATTCATTAGTGTATTTTCAAAGCTAAAATAAACAAAACATTCGTTAGACTGCCTTGTTGTTCTCATTAGAGCCTTTTGATAGAAACTTTGCAAGTTTCAATTTTAAGCTACCAATGTTTTAAGCTTTTTTTTGTTTTTTTGTTGTTCTCAAAGAAACATCAAAATATTCGAAAGAAATCAGTAAACGATGGTCTGTTAGTCCTTACTTAATAATCGACTGCAAGAGGCATTTTCGTAGATTGTGAAAATCACACTGACTTTATCCTCCTGTTGATTACTTGACCATTAAAAAAACCAATCAGCAAACGCAATCCAAGGTTAATAACATTTTCAGTTACTACTGTGATTATCATTAAAAATATTGACAAAGCAACATATGCGTTTGTCCATCTGTCCGTCTGCTTAGGTTTGCAGTATTTGTGGTAAAGATTCTCCCGTTAGCGAAAGGGAAAATATCGCCTACAAATTTACAAAAGAATTTCGAAGTGACCCAAATCTTTTCAAAGGACACGCCTACAATGCCTATACGGCCAAATTAAGCTTAATGTCTCTTAAATTACTTATTATTTTATTTAGTCGTTCGCAATATACTAAGTAATTGTATGAATTAAATGAATATTGATAGACTCGTATTGTCAAGCCTTTGACTAGACTGACAGATTGCAAGTTCTTGAGATATTGACACAGAAAAATTTATTCATATTTCCGCACTATTACTTTCGGGCAATTTACTTAAAGAGCAGATTTCCGTACGTTTACGTTTGACCTTTAAAGAGGCACAAAAGTCTTTTTATTGTTTTTGTACTTGTTGCGAAGATTTGGAGACCGTAATCTACGCATCAATCCCTTTACAACACGTGCATTTTTCAAGTGTTGATTAACGTCATTTTCTTTCCATGTTTGTGTAAATTTGCATGCAGTCCGTGCAATTGTGCGTTATCATGTGTTAATCCGTTGAGCTTCCGTATCTACTAAGTTATCAAAATTCATGACTACGCAAGCCTTCGTTTTTGAAGAAGCTACCCACAGAGTAACGTGGATTACGTTTGTAGACGTTTTTGCCTCACTTTCTTCCAATAACTTTCTTATTGTTGTTATTGCCATTTTAATTGGCATATTTTGTTCTTCACATATCGATATTTACCTAAACTTTCTCGTGCCATTTTTGACACACTAAGCATTCTAGGATTTAACGCTCGCACTTTAAATAATGGAAACTGGGAGACTCTGTAAGCTGCGCATGTCTGCAACATACAGAGAATGGTGGGTTTTTTGCTCTTCATCATCATGTAATAAAATCCATATTTTCCTTGCTAACCTAAGAAACTTGCATTTTATAGATAAAACATTTTATCTCCAGAAATTTATCTAACAGATAAATAATAGTACGTTTGTTAACATATGTTGGAATATCTTAAATATTTTGTAAATATTAGTAAAAATATTTTATAGCAACGAATTTATTTAGTAGATAACATAATTTGTTTAACATATGTTAGGATTACATTGACATTTATTATCTTACATCGGCTGCATTGTTCGTTCAAATTTTAATTTAGGTGCTCATGCACACATTTTGTGTTGTGTTGCTTGCAAAGCTCCCATGGGATCTTTGAATTTCGAACGTTGATTGAAAAATATTAAAACGCAATTTTATTACTTGAAATATGAAATAATGCTGACTTTAAATAGATTATAAAAAAAAAAAAGGGAAAAATAAGTTCCCAAATGAAATAGCTTCACCAAGCATTAAATATATTAAATATCATCGCATTCCCAGTGCCAATTTTCGGATAATTAGTATTATGCGGATGTATGTAGCAAGACATTAATGCAAAATAATAACATACATAGAGATATAAACACATCAAATATATATAATGTGCACATGTAATTGATATATTTAATGTATATATGTATTGTATATATACATATATATATATATATATATATATATATATTAGTGATACATGTTCTTTTATATGTATATGTAATGATTTATGTATACTCTAGGTATGCAAACAATTTAACCATGTCAGTCCGTATGTTCGTCATCCGATTGGAAATATTTGGCGCTTCAAGAATTACAGGGTATTGACAGATTCAAGTTTCGATGTAGCCACCGTCGATCCCTCCGTAACTTAATGAAAAATTTCAAAAAAAAGTTCTTAAGTCAAAGTGAACTGCAGAATATAGCCTTTACTGGTGTAAAATTTATCAAATAACTCCTAAATGTGCATAAGCTAAGCTCGAAATCAAAGTTTTACTTTCTTTGACACTACAAGGTCGGTGGTTACCCCTTTTCCGGGTATGTGCTACATAATGCAGCATGTGGCTGACATGGAAATATATTCTGAACTGTCTCTTACTATTTTTCCTCCAGCCAGGCATATTTTATTAAAGAACTCATTTAGAGTCCCTTTCCGACAAAAGGCAACCGCAATCTTGACTTAGCCATAATCTTTACTTTGAAATGCCTATGCAAGTACATCCGTCATTCCTTATGAAATCACTAAACCTTAATACAGATTTATATAAGTAGCGACCGTTCGGGTCAAGCGTTATTCAAGTTCCAGCACATGACAAAGTTAGGGATAAAAACGTCTATAATATCGTGATAATATTCACTTTCATTCTTTGATATCTTAGTCTTTCCTAAATGTTCACGTAATATATGAAACAATGTTATATATGCTCATCTACGCCATTTGTCTTCAGAAGATGTACGTAAAAGATTTCAGTTGAAACCTAAACGGGAACAATTTCCTAATATTCAACCGTTAGGGGCCATTTATTTCATTCTCATTCTCTCGCTTTGTATCTTCGTTAGCGTTCATTATTATTATTATTATTTATCTCTATGTCAGCATAAATAGCCTTAAATGCTTTCCAAGAATCCACACATAGAATAAACGATGGAAACTTGTGCTTGAATACAAAAGAAAGACACTTATATAAAAATATTTACTAAATCCCTAAGGTTCCTAAATAATACAAAGGCCAATTTTGAGTGTCTCGTTTTTTGGTGTAAGTTGATTGTTCTTGTTCTTTTTGGTGTGAGATGCTTGTTCTTGTTTTTTTTTGGTGTGAGATGCTTGTTCTTGTTCTTTTTGGTGCGAGACGCTTGTTTTTGTTCTTTTTGGTGTGAGATGCTTGTTCTTGTTCTTTCTGGTGTGAGATGCTTGTTCATGTTTTTTTTTGCGTGAGATGCTTGTTCTTGTTCTTTTTGGCGTAATATGCTTGTTCTTGTTCTTTTTGGCGTAAGATGCTTGTTCTTGTTGTTTTTGGTGTGAGATGCTTGTTTATGTTTTTTTTTGCGTGAGATGCTTCTTCTTGTTTTTTTTTTCGTAAGATGCTTGTTCTTGTTCTTTTTGGTGTGAGATGCTTGTTCTTGTTTTTTTTGGTGTAAGATGCTTGTTCTTGTTCTTTTTGGTGTGAGATGNGCTTGTTCTTGTTCTTTTTGGTGTGAGATGCTTGTTCTTGTTTTTTTTGGTGTAAGATGCTTGTTCTTGTTCTTTTTGGTGTGAGATGCTTGTTCATGTTTTTTTTGCTTGAGATGCCTTTTCTTGTTCTTTTTGGCGTAAGATGCTTGTTCTTGTTTTTTTTTGATGTAAGATGCTTGTTCTTGTTCTTTTTGGTATAAGATGCTTGTTCTTGTTTTTTGGCGTGATATGCTTGTTCTTGTTTTTTGGCGTGAGATGCTTGTTCTTCTTTTTTTTGGCTTGCTTATGATTTTTGATATCAAATAAAGTCGATTGCGGATCATGGACTCGCTGTAATAAATTGAAAGTTTATATATGACGATAAAATATGCATTTTTTTTACTACCGAATAAAAAATCTTTCAATCGTAAAATTGGCGACAAATAACACTTTCAAGTTACGCTCGAAGTAACTCGACATCGAACCTCATAATCGGATCACAAGATTCGGTCGTTATTACAAGTATGTGTGCGGCTGAAAAGCTTCATCTAGGTATTAACTGTTTTCGCCGTCCTTGACCTTTAGTATTCACTGAAATTTGTTGGAATTATCTTTCAGCGTCTTTATCTCTTAATCCAACTAATTGATAGGCTTAGCGTACTCCGCCATTCGGGATAAAGCATCGATAGGCAAACAAAATATTTATTGCATCCGTTTTTTTTTTTTTTTTTGTAAACTTCAAATAAGTTCCAGTTACATATATATTTTTGTTTAAAAAGCTTAATTCCAACTCATTTAAAATATTTATTTCAATATTATTACGTTTGAGTTGTTGTCGTTTCATTTAATGTTATAATGTATTTATTTTTGCTTTCACTTTAAGCGTTAGATAGTTGATTATCTTTATATTAACGCTTTTTGACATGTACACCTGACGCAGCGGTTACTTGGAAGCGGTATTTATTTAGTTAACAAATTAAAAGTAAATTGTTTTTATATGTACCACCTCTCGTCAGCTATCAGTGTTTGTTGATTTTGAACTTATGACAGGTCGACGCAAGGCAAGGCCTTTATTCGTTCGTTGTTTGTATTGTCTGTCAATATAATGTATATGTATGTATATATGCAAGTATATATATATATAAATATGTACATGTGCACATGCTTTCAATTGATGGGCAAACACAGCTGCCCGTTTATTTTTACACTAAAGTTAAATACGAGTATACTAATTTTACCATTTCGCTTGTAACATACGAAGGCACGCACCCAAGGTGGTCAAGAGTACATCACACTGTTAAAAGCATGTCTTCTTTGAACCTCCAGTCAATCTAATTATTGAAATGTTAAAATGCATAAAGTTGCGAAACTGGAAATGAAAAGGGGGACAATACGTACAGCGATTTATCGAACGGTAAATTTATTTCAATGGATTTGTAAAGTCTGTCATGCTTTAAATAAGACTTGAATGCAACTAAAGATTTCTCCCAATTACATTCTAATTAGAATATCAGTTGAAAAATCCATTTATTAGTAAACTTTCAGTTAAAATTCAAACAGCCATTAAACTGAAATAAACAATTAAACCCTAAGCTGATGGCACTTGAAAAAAACTTATGTAAGCGTGACTTCAGTCGCAGTAGGCATAAAAAGATTCGGTGTAGTAGCGATATTCCGTTTTGTGATTTGATTTTCTCTCTATTCAGTTGCAGCTTGATTTTATCGCCTATTGTCAGCGTATTGATTACACAAAAACAGTCTTTTGCAATTTTTTAAAGTCGCTTGTGATTTAATCTCTGAAACGTAATTACATCATTCTCTGACGTGGTTACCACATTGCTAATTAATTAAAAAAGACAAAGTATAATAATATTAATGACTCGTAAGGCCAAAAAAAAGAAGAAAATTGCTAAGTTTGGAACCCGTTTTCAACAACAAACCATGTAAGTGCCCTTTGGCAATGACATGAAAATCTCATAACCGCTTGTTAAAGAAACATCCTATCGAACTACAAGTAAAAAGACAATAAGAGAATGAAGAAAGTACAAAAAAAAGGCCATTTTCGACCAACTCTCATAGGCTGAGTTTACCGTTTACGTTGTATAACAGTTTATAATAATTTTATTTCAAGAAATCAGGTTAATATTTGACAACAGTGTTACTGAATATTTGATATAATTTTTTTGTTGCGACCAATTAGTAAACAACACCATAGTAAAAAACGAAAATCTTCAAAAATGAATTGCGTTAACGTGGCTGAAGACCAATTTTTCTTTTCTTTTCCATGTTGGCTTGGTAGGGCAGGGTTATCCTGCCTCAATCCTTAACAATAGTAAATCAGTATAGCATACCGTTGTCTATTATTATTATTATTATTATTATTATTATTATTATTATTATTATAAATTTAGCCAGAGAATAAGTTCTAAGACTAAAGTCTTAAACCACTAGCATCTAAGGCTTTCAATTTTATTAAAAACTCTACCACACTTGAGATTTGAACCCGCGACCATTATTTGATTCTTGGTGTATTAGGGCTAATTCTTGGTGTATTAGGGCTCATTTTTGGTGTAATAGTTTTTTTTGTATGCAAAATATGAATGAGTCTGATTCTTGGTGTACTAGGGCTAATTCTTGGTGTAATAGTTTTTTTTTGTATGCAAAATATGAATGAGGCTGATTCTTGGTGTATTAGGGCTAATTCTTGGTGTAATAGTTTTTTTTGTATGCAAAATATGAATGAGAGCGATTCTAAGTGTATTAGGGCTTATTCTTGGTGTATTAGGGCTCATTCTTGGTGTAATAGTTTTTTTTTGTATGTAAAATATGAATGAGGCTGATTCTTGGTGTATTAGGGCTCATTCTTGGTGTAATAGTTTTTTTTTTTATGTAAAATATCAGTGAGGCTTATTCTTGGTGTATTAGGGCTAATTCTTGGTGTAATAGTTTTTTTCGTTTTATTGAGTTCCTAGTCGAGACTCTTGCTTCTCGGCCACTCTGGCGGATATTATTGTTTAAGTTCGTAGAATGCCAAAGAAATGTAGAATCCATATGATTTTAGATGCTGTAACGGGACGTGGAAGCCTCAGCCCTCTTTTCAATGGAAAATTAGCACCTTTTTCTTACTTTTTTAGCGTAAAATATTTCCGACGAACAAAAAATCATTATTTTGTGTAGCTCAGTAGACTCAGTAGCGGAGTACAATTGCATATTCTTCTTCTTTATAAGGAAGTTTCTCTGTTAAAAAAATAATTGAATTTTGAAAGTCCAAGATGAAGAACCTCATCTGCCTTTGATTGGCCTAAAATAGAAAATACATCGTAGGATATTCTGCAAAGAGTACATGTTATTATGTAAACAAGAGAACTGAGTGATGTAAAATCATTGCAATTATTTCAGAAAATTAATTATTTCTCATTGACTTAATAGATTCTTTGAAGTTTCTCAATCAATCTGAGAAAATTGTTCCGTTCTTGCCATTTCTTAATATTATTCAAAAACAAGTTACTCGAATCTTATTATTCTCTCATTAGTTTTCCTTCCATCTCAAAAAAATTGTCAAAAAAAAAAAACGTTAATTGTAACGCTGTTACTAGCGTTTCTTAGCTTTTTTTTTCATTTTCATTCTTTAATTTTCATCATTCATCGTCAAGGTTCATAGGTTCAATTAATTCATTTAGAGGAAAAACAATGGCATTATTCGCTGCTTTCCTCTTAAGCAACTTTCTAGAGATGGTACCGTGGCCACTGAATCTAATATCTGTGTGTATGTGATACAAAAAAATTTATACATTCAAAGATACCGCTGCATGTTATCGCAAATTTCTTTTCTGTACATTGATAGCAGACAGAGATTAAAGTGAGATATCGCGCGTAATTTAGGCGCAATTTGTCAGTGAATGTGCTTAAAAATCATTATAATCTTGACAGCTCTACGACGAACTGACAAATGAGTTAAATAGGTGACAGCTTTTGCAGTAAATCCACAATAAATGTTAGAATATTTTAAAAATACACTCAAGTGAATGGTGCAATGCATCCAGTGGACCGCAACGACAAAAGCAAGAGGCCATTGCTGGAAAACAGTAAAATAAGCCTTACAGACCTGATGCGAAAATCGAATATATCTTCCAAAGCTTTTTATTCCGAACGATTATCAATGGTGTTTTTTTTTTTTTGTGGGGACAAAAGCCATCGTGCAAGTATGACACTCCGATCTTTAAGAAAGTGTCCATAAATTACGAAAATATAATAAATAAAAAATATTTACCTAAAAGGGAACCAATTTATTGGTTGAACTGTCTTTCATTACCATGAAAAATTCATTGTTTACCAACACTATACGATTTTTCACTGATGTGAAGTTAGCCCACTGTAGCACACTGTACACATTTTAGCAAAGACAAAAATGTGGGCTATCTTCACACTAGAGTAATCACCTTTGCTAAGGTACTTGATAATTGAACGCTACGAAATTATTAGAAAAACTAAGCAAAATTAGAAATATAGGTATATGGAGAGAGCCGGTTTTTGGCGAATTTCGAGGTGCAGGTTGATGAAGTTAAGTTTTTCTGATAGGTTTTAGCGTCCTTTAAGACATGTCAGAAAACTGCACATCTCATATTTCTTAAAAATTTCTTATAACTAATTTAGTGTTTTGGGTATACGGAGAGAGCCGGTTTTTGGCGAATTTCGAGGTTGTGGACCCTATCCAGGGTCCTGACGAAGTTAGGTTTTTCTGATAGGTTTTAGCATTTTTCACGACATATCAAACATCTGTAGTCTAAATATGGTTATAGCACGATTTTAGCATTGCATTCTTTCAGTATTTGCAACGTACTTTTGCATGAGAGTTACTAGCAATAGCTACGCATTTTTGGCTTTGCGTTCGTAATTAGCAGCTTATTATGTTTTATATTTGCACGTTTGCTAAGATTATTTAATGTTAATACTTATTTTACTTTATTGTTGTTTATTTNATTGATAATTGAACGCTACAAAATTATTAGAAAAACTAAGCAAAATTAGAAATATAGGTATATGGAGAGAGCCGGTTTTTGGCGAATTTCGAGGTGCAGGTTGATGAAGTTAAGTTTTTCTGATAGGTTTTAGCGTCCTTTAAGACATGTCAGAAAACTGCACATCTCATATTTCTTAAAAATTTCTTATAACTAATTTAGTGTTTTGGGTATACGGAGAGAGCCGGTTTTTGGCGAATTTCGAGGTTGTGGACCCTATCCAGGGTCCTGACGAAGTTAGGTTTTTCTGATAGGTTTTAGCATTTTTCACGACATATCAAACATCTGTAGTCTAAATATGGTTATAGCACGATTTTAGCATTGCATTCTTTCAGTATTTGCAACGTACTTTTGCATGAGAGTTACTAGCAATAGCTACGCATTTTTGGCTTTGCGTTCGTAATTAGCAGCTTATTATGTTTTATATTTGCACGTTTGCTAAGATTATTTAATGTTAATACTTATTTTACTTTATTGTTGTTTATTTTGCAATAAATTCTAACTTAGCCAAGACATTTTTAGCGAAGACACGAGCCATAAAAAAATGTGGTTTATCTTGGGAAGCTATAATCACTTCAGTGATTTTTCTATTCTTCATTGGAAAAATATTTTGTAAATCATTTTTCGTTTGATTCCTATCAAAATCGATTTATTTGTAAGTCAAAAAATTTCAAATTTATTCAAAGCAAAAATTTACGGAAACAAAATTCTAACGTTTTAACAAATTGTATATATATATTTTCCATATATATATTTATTTATATTTGTATGCTTTTAAAGAGATTAAGTAAAGTGAAATTTAAGAAAAAGAAAAAACGATTTATGAGTTTTGAGTTTGTGAAGAGCGAAAGGATATCAAGGCTAATAGCAAAATAACACTCAAATTCCCAATGAGTTATCCCCCAAGCAAGGAGGCGAAACGTAAGCGAAGTTGCGAAGAATCCTCTAGCGGCGTATCCACTCCACGTTATCCAAAGCAGCGAAAATTGGAGGAACATTTTTCACAAAACGACAATTGCGCTCAAGAGAATGGTGGCTTTCATTTCTTCCCGGCAGCGGGTAGGCAATTGTTGCTTAGTGAAGCTAAAAAAAAGGGCAAACGTCTAAAGCTGAAGAATTTATTCGAGTCGGCAACACAAACCTTTCGTCAATTTTACGAACTTATCGCGTCTTCTTACGACGATGGCGACGACGACCACGTTGAAGAGGAAAGCATTGCGAGGAGTGAATTTGATGCAATACCAAGCTGCAGTAAAGCTATCCAAGCAGCAAATGCTGAACATGAAGTATATAAGAAATCGTTGGAGTCAATAATACCAATTGTTCACGGCACAGCGCCTATTGAACGTGGATGTAGCGATCAGCCGGTTATGAATCATAAGAAGTCGGTCAACTCTGTAGAATCTGTAACTTCGCCGACCTGCAGTGTTCGCACAACTAGCAGAAGATTTTCGTTTGTTCCATCCGGGAATTCCAAATGTGGTTCACTTGGTTCGGCTCCTCTCAATTCATTCGATAATGAAATTGCTTCAAGTAGTGTACCGGTGGAATCCAAGAAGTTCATTGGTCGTGTAAATGAAGATGGGGTTAACGATGTAGTAGGTCTAAATAGCAATGGAATTAGCGCTGTCCATGACTCAAATATGCCTTGCCTTTCTGCAGAAGAAGAGAATAAAGGACTTGCGGACTATAAGCAATTACTGGACCAAGTTTTGCCACATGCAATATATGGTGGATTAGGTGAGGATAGCAAAGGTCAATCTTTTGCAAGGCGTACACGGACGGACAAACAATCGGCTGCTTCAGTTTTAGTGGCTCGCAATGGTATCCATACAAATAAAAAATCCTTAGCTCATGTACCCACTTTTGTTATAGACGACGCAGAGGTTAGCGATAGCGTAGACAAAGACAATGGAATTAGCGCTGCCCATGACTTAAATATGCCTTGCCTTTCTGCACAAGAAGAGAATAAAGGACTTGCGGACTACAAGCAATTACTGGACCAAGTTTTGCCACATGTAATGTATGGTGCATTAGGCTATGATACCAAAGGTCAATCTTTTGCAAGGCGTACACGGACGGACATACAATCGGCTGCTTCAATTTCAGTGGCTCGCAATGTTTTCCATACTAATAAAAAATCTTTAGCCCATCTACTCACTTTTGTTATCGACGACACCGTGGCCAGCAATATTGTAGACAAAGACGAAGAAAAACCTCAAGTTTTGCCAACGAGAGCCAGAATAAAGCAGCAAGAAAAGCAGACTTCTTTAGGTCTTGGCAATGTATATGGAGAGAAAATAAAAGAAACGGACTTGAATTTAGCGAAACCGGGCGATACTGTGCCGCGTTATTCCAAAGTTTCGCCATTATTTGACGATTTTTGGTTACAAAATTCTAAAGGGAATCGGCAGGAATTAAGTCGAGATAATAGCGTCGCTGAAATTAAGCAGATAAGTAACGTCGTCGTGGGACTAGTTAACGCCCATCGTGCTGGGAAGTTTAAAATTAAAGAACATCTGAGTAGACTTAGTCCTGCGGACTTCGACATGCGCGCAATTGACGATTTTGAAGAAGAATTTGCAGAATTGACTCAAGAACATCTTGCTCTTATTAATGCCGCCATATCCGGGCCATCAAATCAAGTTTTGGTGTCAAAATTCAACATGAATATAAGTAGACTTGATATACGGACCTTATGCGATAACAATTGGCTTAACGATAAAATAATCGATTTCTATATGAATCTTTTGATCGAACGTAGTGAGAGAAAGAGCCAATCGAGCGATCTACCTTCCGTTTATGCGATGAGTACGTTTTTTGCATCTCGGCTTATGTCATCCGGTTACAATGCAGTTAGACGTTGGACAAATAAAGTAGACATTTTTTCAAAAGATATTTTGCTGATCCCAATCAACTTGGCCCAAGTACATTGGTCCTTAGCCATTATAAATTTCAAAGAGCGTACTATTAAATATTACGACTCGATGGGATATTCCAATCCACAAGTGCTGACGGCTCTTGAGCAATATCTCAAGCACGAATCCCTAGACAAGCGCAAGCAATGGTTTGAAACTAATTGTTTTGCCATTGAGTCTGTAATGGACGGGCCACGACAAATAAATGGTAATGATTGTGGGGTTGTCTGCTGCACGGTCGCCGAATATGTAACGCGCAACAAGAAAATAACGTTCTCTGGACAGCATATGAAATACTTTCGAAAAAAGATGATTTTGGAGATCATTCAAAGGGAACTAATGCAATAAAGTTCGTTTTAGATCATTTTGCCAGAATTTTTGCAGTAGAACATATCGTGTCTTGCTTAGCACATTCTTGCATCACAAGTTTTATCTTTTCTTTTATTTTTAACACGAAGAAAGTTATTCAAAATTAAAAGAACAATATAAATATTGGACCGTGTCCCAAAAAAAAAAAAAAAAAAAAAAAAAAAAAAATTTTAATTGGGAAAAAGTATTTATGAAATGTTAGTTAAACCCGTTATGGCAGAAAAAAAAAAAAAGAAGGACATTTATGTATATATATTATGACAATTTAACTTATAAGAATGTGTATATATTTTCTTCTTGTAAGCAGTATTAAATATTTATTATTGTCGATATATTAAGTTAGTGCGAATGTATGCAATATCCAGAAGGACTTGACATAGACTTACCCTTTATTATAGCAATCTAATCGGAACCATCTCTAAGCTTGTCTGTCCGTCCGTCCGCCCGTCTTGTTTTTTTATGTTCAATTTACAGGCAACAATTTTTGAAAAATCATTTGAATAGATGTAGGGTGTTAGACACTGTTTAACGGTGGCCCATGGTCTACTATTGTATTTCTAATTGTTGCCGTTTGTTGTGGTTAAGTGTATGCCTATGTTGCGCAGAATACGAGATTAACCAGACAAATAATAGTACAACTAATAAGCCTCTTATAGTAGATATAAAGAGAAGACTAAAATTGAAAAATGTATTCCTTCGTAACTGATGGCCATTGAAAAACTCATATTATTTTTTATGCAAGTGCTTAGATAACTTCCCTGTTTGGTTGGTGTTCTTTCCAAATCTTCTCTGTATTTTATTTTTTATTTGATTTATTTTTATTTATTTCTCTACTTTTTTTTTTTGAAATTTTATGTTATCTGTTTTACATAAGCAGCCAATTACTACATAGTTCATAACCATTTCATATTTGGATTGCATACACAACGAGTTGTTTTATGGAGAAACCGTAAAGCAAATACCATAAATTGTCTGTGATTACCTTTGCGTTGCGCCAGCAGTTACAATCACTACCTTCTGATATGTAATCCGATTCTACAAACGTTAATTAACGACACAATTCCCAACATGTATGTGTGGATACATTCGTATCCACATCGATAGCATAGATTTATTTTAGTTAGTTCCAGTAAGCATTACATAAAATTTAATTGAAGCCAATCAATCGCGCCATTGTTAATAAAGAACGCAGAAGAAATAGTTATACAATCATTCAATTTATGCTTCCAATGCACAAAACTTCTAATCTAACTCTAGCGCTGTTTGAATATCATTTGAAACAACACAATAATCGGAAAAATTTAATTACGCAAAAGCAAATGATTTAGAAAAGATTCTCTCTCGTAGAAAATATATTTCATAAGCTGTTTGCTTGATCAACTTATAATATGATTGATTATTGAACACTGCAAGTTTAAAGGGAAACATGACCAGTTACTTTGCCAAACAGGACGAGGTTGTACATTTTGGTGTATCAAAAGTGCAGGCATTCAGTGTCAAACAACACTCAGGTCAATAGCATTGAATTTTCTACGTATCAGTTTGCTGATCGCTGCCAAATTGAAATGGTGTGGAAATCATTCGATTTAAATTCTTTTTTTCTCCCCCCTCAGAACCCTCAGAATGTTCGGAAAATCATATGTGTCGGGATCGACTAAGAAAATAAAGTAGGCAGTATTAACATCAGACACGGCTTCATTAATTTCTACAAGGTTTCCTTAAATTCACGGAAGATAGGTTTAACTTCATCAACCCTGAGCAATAGCAAAACCGGTTCACTTAGAGCGATCTGGACATTTCGAAAAGCTTTGTATAGCGTATTTTCACAAAAGGTTGATATCTTCGTCCTTACGAAGTTCAATTGGAACTAAAGCATACTCACGACGACGTACACCGATAAGCGTTCGTTGAATGAATTACGGAACAACCACATGTGGAGGCTAACTTGTCGCAAAAGGTCACCAAAATCTTGCAGATCTTTCGCACGATATTCTTTTGCAAACTTACAGTGACCCTTACAGTAAAAATGAAAAATCTACAGCAAGCCTGTGTTGGCTGTCAAAGTTACTTGTTTTGTGAATTTTGGCAAATCTTATACCGATTGATAAAGTGAGAGCGTGGATAGATTATTTACGGTATTAGATGGAATATTTTCATCAGAATTGCCCGATTATTGCTTTTTTCTACTGAAGCGACGTTCGCCGTCGTTTTATTTATATTTAATTATAAACTATCACATCGTTCGGATTCTTACACAAAAAGTCACGACTTCCTGACTACATAAAAAAAAATTTTTCCCAACTTTCTTGAAAACAGATAACCACGAGTTAACCCACGAAAAAAAAATCCTTTTTCAAGCCAAAAGATGGTGAAAGACCAGATTAATGCGACGACAAAAGGGTGTTCTCAACAGACATAATTCCGAAAAAAAGCCCTTATGGTTGCAATTTTAAAGAAATTTCAGTGCGGCCTGCTTGGACGCCTACATCATATAATCGGCTTAATCGATTTGAACACTTCGTCGTTGTCTTGGCTTTCTTTTAACAAAACTTCTATACTACATGTCAAGCAGCAACCAGTTCACTTCACGACTACGACTTTGCAAATTGTGTTAAAACTCTACGATTAGGTTCGAAATTTAGCGTTTTTGACTATCGAAAATCATTATTATGATCTCCCTTGTTTCAGATATCTTTTGGATATTTTTAAAAAATAGGTAAAATAAAAAAAAAACACTTTACAGGGCTATTTAAGCATCAGCCTGCAGAGGCTATTAATTGACTGAAAACACAAAAGTATCCAACTGGGACATTACGACAAGCATGCACTGTATTTATTTACCTGGCTAATATAGGTGCCGAAAGAGCCGGCTTTGCTCTCAGCCTTTCAAGATCGTGAGTTGTGAAAGTAGTTAGCGGAACGTATCAATGGTCCGGTGTTTTTAGCGGAAGAAAATACAACTTAAGCTACGGAAATGCTTAAGTTGGCGTGCGATGAAAATTCATGCGAATCCGAAATCCGAAACATTTAGAAAGTGGTATCCGACATTTCGTGCAAAAACTTTTTGATCATGAGGACGATGAATCTTCGTGAGCTTAGTTTGGTGGCATTGTAAACGAACCATACACTGCGAAGTACTAAAGCCTAAGCGTAGAATGTTTTATCTGAACAATGCGAAGAGAAACTAATCAAGTTAAGCGACGGCTTTGAGGAAAAAAAAAAGCATTCACTGGCAGAAGAACTCTGCAGGTGGTTTTGCTTCATGGCAACGCCTGCCCGTCTCCAATGAAAGCAACCCAAGTACTGATTTTCAACTTGGGGCTCAACGAGGCTCTCCGCCGATTGGGAACTATTCCCCAGCTATTTCTTCCCCTGATCGCTAGTTGCTCAGACCAGTGCTCAGTCATATTTAGCAGATCAAGGTCTCATAAAAGTTTTTGTTTTATTTAGGGTGTGAATAGTTACTAAAGGGATGTCCTCTATGAGGAGGAAATAGGGTGTCGACCTCAGCCTTAAGGGGGTGCGCCGAATCGATAAATGCTAGCCGGTGTAATGGTGAATTCTTTTCGCATTTTTGTACTTTTTAATCAAATTTGAATTTTTATCTTATCGAATACTGTGATACTACAAATCATCAATAAACACTTTGCGTCAGAGAAACTTGAGCAATAATTTTTGTAAGCAATTCCCTAAATTCTTCTTTCAAGCAACTTAAATAATTTTAACACCATTCCTGTTGAACTAACAATAACAAATCGTTCAACATATTATATATTTCCGATATTTAAATATAAAAATTTGTTGTTCAGTTTTTTAAATAATTCATAAATTCAGTTAAAACTTTCAAGTGCTCAAATATCCATCTCTTAGACAAAGTTCGCTTTAATCAAATTAAATAATTTTAAATGATATGCGATAAATATATCTATCTATAAACATATTGTGAGGTTTTTAAAGTATTTACTTACTTCATAAGTCTCTATTATTATCAAAAAATTTTTTCCAAATTATGTTCAAGTGCTATTCAAATTGCTTATAATGACTATTAAAGAGAAAGAGAGAGAGAAATTAAATATGTCAAGTATTTGTAGCGCAAAACAAGTGTACATAGCGCATACATCACCAGTGTCGACCAGCGTGTAATTATATCTCTTTTTTTTTTGTGCTATGCGTGTTGAACAAAATTTGACTCTCAAGTTTTTTGACATTAAAAAGTTTCTTCACTCACGCCAGATTAAATTGAAAGCAAAATCGATATTTGACATTTTCCTATAAACAGCGATTGCCAAACTAGGCACTGTACAGTGATATCTTACGTTAACCTAAAACCGAATAGTTGAGTTCATATTTATCCACTAATAGTGCAGACATTTAAAAGTGTTTAAAATTCTCTCTGCCATATATAAAATAAAAAAAAAAAAAAAATAACAGAATATATACAAATATATATATACATATATATATATATATATTAGTTTGGGGAAAAAGAAATCCATTATTTATTTTTTTTATTATTATTTTTTATATGAAAAAATAATGGATTTCTTTTTCCCCAACCTAATATATATATATATATATATATACATATATAATATATATAAATATAGATATATATATATTATATATAATATATATAAATATAGATATATATATATTATATATATATATATATATATNATATATATATATATATATATATATATACATATATATATATATAATTTTAAATTTCAATAATTCAATGATAGTCAGCTTAAGTTGAAATTTTATTTACCTGTTGTATATATATATATATATGTATATATGTATATAATATATATGAAATGATATATTGAAATTTAAAATTGGGATTGTCGTAGTAGATCTATATATCTATATTTATATATTCAATGATAGTCAGCTTAAGTTCAAATTTTTGTTACCTGTTATATATATATATATATGTATATGAAATGGTATATTGAAATTTAAAATTGGGATTGTCGTAGTAGATACACTTTTTATCGCCAGTCATAATACGTCACAAGGAAAACGCGATATTGAAACGGTTCGAAATGGCATTTTCAGTCAGTTGGTGTGGATTCGTTCCATCATCGAAAAGGTTCGAAAAGGCATTTTCAGCTACTTGGTGTGGATTTGTCCCACCATTGAAACGATTCGAAATGACATTTTCAGTCAGTTGGTGTGGGGATTCTTCCCATCATATGTAAATGTCTAGAATAAGTTGATTCATCAACTGCTCAGCTGGTCGAAAGTTCGTTGAGAGTTGGAGTTGGGGTTTCGTTTCAAAATTTCTTTGTCCTCCAGGCCGTTCTTTGTCATTGACATCAATATCACCATTTTTTAAACGATTGAAACCAAAACCAAAAATTGATGATGATACGATGGAGCAGTTATTCTAAAAGTGGCCTTCAGCAGCAGAATTCTTCAAATCAAACAACAAAAATATAATAATAAATGGCGAACATTCAAGTTTGAGTTTGGGAAAAGTCAAAATCATTGAATTTAATTTTTGTGTGCATTGCATTACTTTATCATTTTCAACAATAGATGTCGCTTATCATAATACATGAAAGCACCTATTAGTTACAGTTAGATATACGTATTTATGACGATGTGTTTCTCGTAATAATTTTAAAGAACGTTAAGTTCAGTTTAAGAGAAAATTTAATTTTAATTTATTACATTGACGGCGTTCTTTCACTCCATAAAACGATGTACGACTGAGCTAAAGAGGAACTTTTTGAAAAAATGAAAAATCAAAAAATTGGTTTAATATCAACCACACAGAGAAAATATTTTTGATGAAACGTTGACAATGCGTTGACAATTACGATGATTTTTCCATCATCGATTTTCTATTGTTTTACGGATTTCTGAATGCAGAATGTAGATGTATTCGTGAACATGAATTCGTGAGCATGTGTTAGTTTATGCAAAACGCTTGCTTCCATTATGAATGGAAGCCACACAGCAAACAGTTTCGAGGCAGATTTCTCAAAATTTCTGTCGTTGAATATTTTCCTTTTCGTACGTATGATTTCTCTTTTGCTCTGCGTAAGTTCTGTGATCTATTTGTGCGTTGCTTTATTACATTTGCAAGCGTGCGTAGGGGAGGTTTCTGCCGAGATTATTTCAAACACTTATGCATATGCATGCAAATAGAACAAAGAAAAAGATGAGCGAGCAAAAGTTTATAAAAATCGGAAACGGATACATGGTCCTTAGCATTTTAAAAGCCTTATAATTATGAGAATAGCAATGTAAGCAAAATGTTAAAAAGCAAATGTACTACAATCAAGTCAATAAAGTCAAAAGCAAAGTAACAAACCCAACACATACGAACAACGAGTGTTTCACATATTGGTTCCCACAAGGCCCCCAATTAAATATCCCCAAAAACCTTAATATTAAATTCTATTTCAAAATATTTTTATTAATTTTTTTTTGTTTTTCAATCTTCCTCTTTTCACTTTTCCACTCAAATTGTTTACGCGTTCTGGACAACGGTCGTTACTTATCAATAGAATTTATTTAGTAAAAGTAAGAATTTATTATGATATTCAATTTTATTACTCTTTCTTGACTTGCTTGACGCCCAATGGAAAAGAAATTTTATTTGCTTTCAAAGAGGTCGCCACTGCAAGCCGGACCTTATTTCTTGCTCTTCATCAATAATTCCAGTAAATTACGGGCTCTGATAAAAGAAACCCATACAGCCCGCTTTCATCTTCAATCTTAGCATCTTTTTGCGTAACGATTCGAACTCTGCTGGGTATATAGTATAATAACTGATCAGCGATGTATTCGCTGAAGTAAAAAGTGCCAGATAGTTTACAGTTCTTCATAATTGCTCATTTAAACGCAGCTCATCAGAAAGAACAATAACTTGTTAACACCTCCTTAGATTTCCTTAAGAACTTACGTAGTGGACGTAGAGAATTATCACGAAGGGCAGTTTCCACAGGAGGAGAAGAATATGACATCTAAGAGATTAAAATGTTCGAGCAATAAAAATATTTCAGACGTTAAGCTTACCCGTTAATATCTCAAAAATTGTGGTTTATGCCCCACTGAACACTGTGAGGAGCCAAAGTCGTCCTTCGTTTTGGCCTCACAGTTTCTCCTTCTCTGGTGGGGGTGAGAGTGCTAGCTTAAGGTAGAGAAGTAAGCTAGAGAATAAGAGAGAGAATAAGATAGAGAATAAGATAGAGATAAGAGTTAGATAAGAGTTAGAGATAAGAGTAGGATAAGAGTAGGTTAAGTGTATATTAGGGAGAATTAGGAAATAAGGTTAGGAAGTTAAGTGAGATAGAGAAAAAGTGTAGTCTGGAGTCTCGAAGAAGTCGTTCGCGACCTTGCATAATACATAATAGAGTAAAGCATCCAATAACCGGAATCAATACAAATTTCTTTTGTTTTCCTAGGCCGCTGAGACCCGGAGATTGGGCCGTAGATGTCCTCACAGCACCTTATGGTTAACCTTCGATTCTGGGCGACCGTGTAAATCATTTGTGTGATCAAAGCTACCTCTCTCTCTCTCTGCTGCGTAATAACACTAGACCCTAATATCCTATTAATTTTTTGCATGGGCTGTGATTTCATCCGCCTAAGAGCTCGTACTTCTTAATAGAGCGATTTTCGGACTGTTCCATTTTTAACAAAATTATTAAAAATTGAAACAAAAAAATAATTTTTTTTTTTTCATTTATTATACTTTAGATTTGTTCGCACGGGCGGAATAGTTAACAGAATGATAAAATATTGACTTAATGCCAAACAATACGATGCTAAAGTTGGCAACGTTATTAAATACACATTTCATTCTTCCTAACCTAATAATATATTATATAATAGGTTTTTGCAAAATATAATTGATTTTTATGGCCACCGGTCGATAAATTGAAACATTGTTTTATTAAACTTTTTCAGAAAATTAACGATCCATAAAGATTTATTGTCCAATAAAACAATAGAAAAAAAAAAAAACATATTTTGTGTTTTTACAATGGAAAGGAAAGTTTATTAATAAAATGTGATCGTAAATACGGTACATGTTCATCAATGTAAAATTTCCTTATGCTGTACATAAATATTTTTAACTAGCATGCAGTAGGCAGACGCAGTCAATGTCAAAATTTATTTTAACAAAAAGTTTTATTTTAAAATTTATTACTTTAGTTAAATGATTGTTAGTAAAATTTCTTTGGAAGCGAAAAAAAAAGTGTTTTCCAAATACATAAGTGGTCGGTCGGTTGTCCTTTAAATTTTATATGGATAAATAAATATTGATCGTTTGAAGATTTGAAAAGTACTTTAAGTTTTTCATTACGCTTTCCCTTCTATGCTCATTAACGAAGCATGAGAGTATAATAATTTTTTCTATCTCTTTGCAACCATTAAACCGCCCAAGGAGTCATGGGACTTTTATAAATTTAGTCATGTCTGCCGGCTCAATTCTTTGGTGCCCATTAAAGCCAATGGCAGTGTTCCTTATAAAGTGTTTGTATGCACATTATGTAGAGAGAGAGAGAGAGAGAGAGAGAGAGAGAGAGAGAGAGAGAAAGAGAGAGCAAGAGAAAAAAAAGAAAGAAAGAAAAAAAGAAAGGGAGAGAGAGAGAGTGAGAGAGAGAGAGAACGAAAGAAAGAAAGAAAGGAAGGAAGAAACTGAGAAAAACAGAAGAAAGAAAGAAAGAGAGAAAGAAAGAAAGAAAGAAATAAAGGGAGAGAGAGAGAGAGAGAGAGAGAGAGAGAGAGAGAGAGAGAGAGAAAGAAAGAAAGAAAGAAAGGAAGAAACAGAGAAAAACAGAAGAAAAGAAAGAAAGAAAGAAAGAAAGAAAGAAACAGAGAAAAACAGAAGAAAGAAAGTAAGAAAGAAAGAAAGAAAGAAAGAAAGAAAGGGAGAGAGAGAGAGAGAGAGAGAGAGAGAGAGAGAGAGAGAGAGAGAGAGAGAGAGAGAGAGATAGATAGAGATAGAGATAGAGATAGAGAGAGATAGATAGATAGAGATAGGGATAGAGATAGAGGTCGAGATAGAGATAGAGATAGATAGATAGATAGATACAGATAGAGAGAGATAGATAGAGAGAGAGATATATAAAGACAGAGAGAGAGAGAGAGGGAGAGAAATAAAGATTAGAAATCGGCTATAGTGTACATATTTGTGATCAGTCAACTGTTCTTAGCCATTTCCTCTCCGACTGCCGACTGTCTGTTCACATGGATATTCACAGTCGGAAAACTGAATTCTGAGCAAATTAGAAGAAATATAATTTTAATTAGAAGAAATATAAAAGTCTATTATAAAATCTAGGGAAATGAAGCATCGCGTCTACAATCTGCTGCTGATATTGATCTAAGAAATCTACCTAAAAGTGACTACACTTGACATTGACACCTAAATATCGAAATATTCGCCATGTTTATGTATGGTTGCATGTGGTGAGTGTAAAAAATTCGTCTTAAAGCGAATTTAACTTTCTCTTTACTTGTTTTCTGGACTTTATGAGATGCTTGACTACAACGATTTATGGTAACGCCTACCACACAACTATCGATTATATTAAGTGCTATTGCAACTACTACTACTACTACTATGCAGCTGCAGCGAACACAAGTTTTATAGGTGGTGTGACTAGTTGTTGCGTATACTTACAAACGTTTTATTAATTTTTCCATTTAACTCGCGCCTTCTCGCCCTCATTTGTACATTTGTGATCACTGGCTTCACTGTTTTTGCTTATGGGAGCATACGTTGGCCGCGAAAGACACTTCTTAGTTTATTTATTTTATTTATTTTATTATTATTCATTATTATTTATGCAATTACGAAAAATATTCGCTTGCGGATCATACCGCCATTACAAGAAAGTTGATTATATAAGAACGTCTTACGTTGTCAATTTTTGTAGGCTGTAGGAATTGCAAATAATGCATTTGAGTTGGCACTACAGGGAATTAGTTCACAAGTCATGAGTACCTGCGGGTAGAGGTGATAGCATTGGCTGAGCTGCAGATTGATGCTTGCCAAGATCGTTCGGAAGGAAGCTTGCATATTGACATATGGAAAGAACTGTGGAAGCTATGTATGTCCCATCATAGTTTAAACGCAGTAGTTAACCAATGTGTGAGTCCTGTCTGCTGGTGGCTGTAATTTTCATCATTCCTAAAAGGAAATAATTCCAGGGATAATGAATGGTAGGCCTCAAGACTTCCCCTGAGTGGGTTTATTGGGCCATACACAATAAATATATCTGGTGCAGTTCCAGTGCAGTTCAGGGATTGTCTAACCACTTGGAGGGAAAATTACGCAAAATTAACCCGCGTACCATCGGGTTCCGTGAGGTAAAGTTTGCTAACTAAAGGTACTAACGTTAAGCAAAAGGAACATCTGCCTAGAACTGGCAATTTTCCCCAGATGATCATGTTTGGTGTTTGACGCAGTAATTTTTGCTTTGCTGCTTTTCTCTTTCGGTTAGCCTAAATCTAGGATCGTAATAGCCAAGTTTATAGTGCAACTGTCTCACCATTTGCCATCTACCGCATAAGCAAATAGTTGAGAAGAACTTTCTAAAACTAGAATAAAAAGACCGAGTCTAATAAAACACTTATCGACCGCATAGGTAAGCAGTTAACAAGCACAGCATCAAATCGACATATCCAAGTTCGACCTTCAGTGCGATGGACTAGACTTTAATTACTATTGATCTATGGTCGTAGTTGCAATGAGATGCTCAGCTGTCTTGCAACGGCATAGCACTTGGCGCTTGGGCATACACCTATTTCATTGCGGCTTGTTCCCTTTTTCTCTCTCTCTCTCTCTCTGTCTCTATCTTTCCAACTTTTTTTTGTGTTAGTGTGAAATTTCCTGTTGCTTAACACTTACGAAAAATGTTTCTTTTTTTTGTTAAGTTTGCTTAATAAAAAAGTTACATTTTCTCGTTATATGTATATACACATTATATAAATAAACGTATATATGAAAAATTTTGCTCTTTTCAAACATGTCATCCATATAAAATATTCACAAAAATATGCACACAAAACAGAAGGATGCTAGTTTAAGTTATCACTCGTTTTAAGATTGCGAACTTTTCAAGTTAAGAAAGATAGCAACTGAGGAAAAGCAGTTGAAACTGTCATTGAAAGCTATAGGAAACGATTTAAGTTTCATATAAATGTCTAAATAAATCGATGAACTTTTCAATAAATGCTGAACTCATAAGTTATGCGATAAATTTATTCTTTTTAGATTTTGAAAAAAGAATCGCATTGTAACGGTTCTTTCTTGGGCAGGGTAGAACCCAGTTAATCCAGAGTCCGTTTCCAAGACAATTTATGAAAGAATGTGTTGGACCTTCGGGTTTGGTTTTAATTTTTAATTTACTTATTTATTTTTCGTAGAGATTACTGACGCGCTTTCAGAGCGTTGGAGTGAAAAAAAAACCAGCTTGGTGGCCTGGACTTTTCTCGTTGCTTGACTGTGTTTGCACGCGTGTGTTCTATTTTAATTTCGTAATCGCGGGTTGCCATAAAGAAACGAATACTTCGCGTGA
>KK502999.1:112430-130327 GCA_000688735.1 Glossina austeni | reverse complement strand
AGTTTAGTAAATAGCCAGAATCGGTGTTTTCGTAGCGATATGGGTTGAATTTTTAACGAAATGGTCTCGAAGAATCTTTTGTACCAATCGTTATTTGACGCCCTTCAGGCCAAAAATATATTTTATTAGGGTTACCCATAACTAATCAATTATTTTATTTCAATTATAAAAACGCCTTAAAATCTCTAGTGGAGTTCGATCCAAGGTTAACTATACAGGAACTATCAAGAAGCCTTAGGTCTACTTGGTCCACCATACAAAGGCATTTAAAAGAAATTGGCAAGGTACATAGACAAGCTAAATGGATTCCACACGTGTTGTCTGAGGCCAATAAATAAAGGCCATGCAGCGAAGACGACACAAGAGAAAGTTAAGCAGTTACGCTGAGAACTTCCACCGCACCTTCCATACTCTCCAGGCCTCCAGGCATCGCCGGACTACCATCTGTTCAGGTCACTGGAGCATTCGTTACGGAATAAAAATTTTAATTTCTTATCCGATGCCCAAACGCACCTTGAGTTGTATTTTAAGTCACGCCCACTCCACTTTTTCAAGAGGAGGGTTGAACTTTTGTTGGACCGATAGCAACAAGTCATCGCAAACGACGGTGATTGCATAAACTATTAAAAAATAAAAATGTAATTTCAAAAAAACATTTTGTCTATGAATGCAAAACAATTGATTACTTATGGGTCCCTCTAATAAAATGTTATTGACTGATGCGTGAAGTGCCAACAGCGTCAGCAAGGTCCCTAACTTTTGATCGAGCATCGAATCCTTGATTTGTTTGACGTGACATTCATCGGTAGAGGTTGATCGTCGTCCGGGACAGCGTTCGTTTCAACCCGTTCTCGGCCTTCTTTCAACTGTGGTATACTACATGTTCACATTTCTTTCTGCCTAAGTCTACTCATGAAAGGTTCTTTCCAACATCCTAAACCAATTCATTATGCGACTTCTACACTCAGCGAGCTCGCACTGTGCAAAAATCAGAAAAACTACTTTTTATTGGGTACAACCCCATGCGCTGCTGAAACACTCATGACGTTTAAGGTGTGAAATTTGTCACAGACGTCGGTCACAATGCTACCAAATTTAGAAAAAGAATATTTCTGATATTCGATGTACCCGCGTGTAATTTAACTTGAATATTGATCTTACTTATTGAGCACAGTACTGTATGCAAGCGCAGTTATCCCTAAGGACGCCGCAAACCGTTTTGTAGACATCGTTATTAAATTTCCAGCACATATGCCTTCTCTTTCTTTCTTTAAGCGGTTTGCCGTTACTTCTTGGGTTAAAGAAACAACCAATTTTGTCAAGGCCAAATATTGAAAGTACTTTAATCTCATGACCCCAAGATGAACGCCTTTGTCTTACAAGCTTGTCGTACGTACAACATCGATGTTTGCTGGCACTCAAACTTGCCTATGAGCGATCAGTTGCCAAATCAATTTATCAGCCAATCTCGTTAATTTTTAAATTTACCAAGACAAAGATCGAAAATTCAGCGCGGACCTTAATTACTAAAAGTTACGTGAATATCTTCCCTGCACTTATCGAAAGTGTGCTAATGTATCAGGATGAAATTTTCAAGATAATAAAATTGGAACAAAAATTGTTCCTTTGCGATGGTGTGACAAATTGTTGCACTCTACGCCTTGTATGGACACTTCGAAGTTTGGCAAACTTTACCATGGAAGCCAGCAACTGACAAGTGTGATGGCCACAAAGTGTTTTTCATAGCTTTGCAGCAGAAAACTAAAGTCTACTCTTTACTGCATGAAAGTCGACAATCGAAGAACCCTTGGCCTCTTCTGTTTTCCATACTACAATCAATTGAATAATTGATCTTCTTGTTATTTACCCTTTGGAGAGCTTGCAACGCAGTCAAACAAATAATTAAATAAAATATTTCTTTTTATTAAATTTTGATCGAAAATGTCGGCCTTCTCGCGTTTATTTTTACATTTTTTTTTACTTTCTATTGGATTTTCGTTAAACTTACTGAGGTTGAACGTTAAAGGCGATGATGTGTCATCCCGTGTCTTTGAGCATATGGTCTATGTGGAGATAGCCAAAAATGAAGAACAACGCGATTACTTTGTCGGCTGCATTTTAACAGAGAATATGATATTAGTGTCATCGAACTACGAAATTTACCGCAGCGGCGAACACCTTAGTTTGGATCAATACGTCTTAATTGGAACGCAGAATCATCGTGAAAAAGCAAATACAACGGAAATTATTGGAGTGAAAAGACTTATTACGTATGCCACTCCAACTTTTGACGATAAACAGGATAAAGTTGAGCTTCCCAGTGATGTTATTCCAGAAATAGCGTTAATTGTGCTGAAAAGCGATATAACGATGAAATTACAAAACGTTTCTGTTATGCCCTTACCACGTTTTCCATTTGCTACCGATTACACGGAATGTGTGGCTGTTAGTTGGGGCAACAATATCGACGTAAGTATGTCTACGCAAATTGAACAAAAAAAGCTTAAGTGAAAATCTATAAACTTAATACCGCATACAAAGCGCATACTCTGATACGAATGTGATTTGATTCGGAAGTCTCGCTTGTTCTTACAGCAGCAATAGTTATTAACGAGAATATACGTGTACGTGATCAACGTAAGCATCGGAATCATATTTGTCGGATTTCGTTACAGCGTGTATGACGATTTTTTTTTTAGTTCGGACAAGCTCTTCTATTCTGCCTAGCTTTAGTTTATCCATGCGTTCTTAGCAAGTAGTTTATTCACTACTTATCGTGGTCGCGTTTCTTTAGCACATTCCACGGACAATTCGTATAAGAGAACAAAATCCGAAGGACTGAAAGCATATGCACTTTACTTATGGAAAGTCTTCAAATGATTTCTGTTAGACGATTGCTTGCTACTTGCCCGGACACTCGATTTGACGAGTTGACGAAGTCTCATAGTATATGTACACAAGGGAGAGAGAGTAAGGCTTATATGCAGATTCCTGATTATGTATTACGATGAGTAATAGTTGTTCCGTGGTTTATCGTACGTGTATTTGGCTTTAGTCGACGTCCTCTAGATCAGGATGATTGGCCACTTTTGCAGACCATTTCTCCATTTCTAGCTTTAGGAAATTTATAATTGCTGTTCCGAATTTCCATATGTCTGGGTGAGAAAATTGACATCAATTGCGAACTCTTTCTAATCATCTCTGAAACTCTCCTGCCTCTATTTTGTTAACAACAGTTAACTGTGTTGAGCTTTTCATCGACATACTCTTATACTCTTCAAGCGCAGAGCATGTGTAATATGACATTAAGTTGTAATGAGATAACTTGACAAAATGACAAAAATACATCATTGCGACAAATACACAGAGATAATGATGCATTTTTATGAGAAAATCTAGGAAGGACGGATGGACGGATCATGATGTCGACGTTTATTCGTCATACACACACTTAACTGATTAAGACGGCTCTTCGATCGTACTGCCGTGAGTGTTCTTTGTTGTTTCAGAACGACACTTGACTCGCACTTTGCCGGCCACAGGTCATTTTTTTATAAGAGACTATATAGGTCCGCATATATCATCACGTGTCTAGTCAAGTACATCTCTTTACTTCTTCTTTCTTCTATTTGTTTTTAAGTTTTAACAAATAGAACTCAAGTATTTTGATGAGTCGAGAAGATTAGATTTGTAACCGGAACTATTTATTAAATGCGAGCGTAGACCGTTCTCAGATTTAGTCTTTTTAAATTAAAAGAATGCGTTTTTATTATGCGTTACGAACATTTGGAAAAAAAACTTTTGGCGAATATACATTTATTTCGATCCTTTGCTCCTTTGTTTCTTTTTAATTCAGCAATCATCCGAATACGATGAAGTACAAGAATATGTTGTAAACATTGCCGATCAAAATACATGCAGTCCGGCATTTGATTCCGTCCATTACCGATTTTGCGTAGAATTTAATGAACAATGTCATATCGCTCCAGGCTCTCCAATTGTATGTGATGGTGGGTGTAAAGAAGATGCCTTTTTTTTTTACCTTTTAATTACCATCACTAATAAAATTATCATATTAAAGGTGAATTATTGGGCCTGGTGACGGATGAACCTAATTGTAGGCCTAGTTCGATGACTGGAGTTAATCTGCGCTCATGCGATAATATTCACTATCACTTAGATTGGATCTATAGTAACATTGAAGACCCACTACCCCCTGCGCAAAGCTCAAGTTGTGCACTACAACTGCACATAATGATAGCAATTTTGAAAAGTTATTTATTATTATTACTGCTAAGTAGTAGCAAGCAAAAAATGGTTGGGTTCAACTTCCTATCCTAATCCTGATTTCCAGTTACAAGTTCATTGAAAAACTAATAAATGGTGTAAAAATGGCTCAAGAAGTCGAAGTCAAACTATAAATAGAACGTAAAGTAAGAAGGCGTAGACGGCTATCCTGTTTAATCATTGGATTTATGTGTGTGTGCGGAGAAATAACTATTTTTTATGTTCACTCCCTTCTCTCTCTCTCTCTCTCTGTCTCTCTCGACAAGCTTTGGGTTAATTTTATTTATTTACTTTATTTCGTTTCAATTCGTCTATAAATATGTAAACTTCAATGAAATTAAGCACACACTTCACAATAAGAAATTATATTATTTCTGGAGCTTACATATGTGGTAGACAGACAGCGGTCAATTACTAAATTATTGAGGGCAAAAGAAAAAAACATATTATCGTACTAGTGGAACGGCATCACTTCCCACTAGGAAACTAGGAAAGATCATAAGCATCGGGGTGCAGCTGACTGCTAAGAGGCCGTAAGCCTGAACAAGTCTCTTCAACACCGTATTAGTTACTTTTGATATTTAACTTACTTAACTTAGTAACTTTAGTGTTACTAAGATATGACATCGACAGTGTCCGAACTGTGCAGAGTCTTTCTTTTCATACTCGTCGCGGTTTGGGAAAGAGAAATCTATATTTACATACTTCATAAAATTAGTGGCCGTGACTGCGTCTTTTTTCTATTACCGCAGAATAATCCTGTGGCAGTTTATGAGCAACTAGCAAGAGACAAAGCGAGAAAGCAAAGGTGTTCACAGTTTTTCTTGCTTATTTGTTGCTTGTTGACATCTTCTTGGTTGCGAAATGGAAAATGCGTACCACAGGTACTGCAAAGTCGGACAAACAGACAGAAGGATGAACGGGCGGAGGGACGGACGGACATACTTAGCCATATTCGAATTTGACAGAGAATTTGTATACACATTTAATTTTGTTCTGAATTCGCAAGTTTGCCGGACCGGAACGGTTCGATATAAAATTCTTCGTAGTACTTTATAAAGGAATTGTAATCCAATGAACGCGTTCGTAAAGTTATGAATATTCAATAAAATTCTTCTTGTAAATTTAATTCATTTATTTTGCGATAGTGGATTTACATCCACATTTCCACGTTAATGTCATAATATTTTGTACACTAAATAACATATATGTGTTAGAAGTGATGGATCGCATACCGGAGATAGCATGAATGCATGCAAAGTTAACAAATAGAACAAAAGCAAAGGCTGAATGAAAGCTTGCATTTTTTAAAGAGTTACACGTGCTTAGGAAATCATCGGTTCGCAAACTTCACCGTTCATTAACCCTTAATAAAATAGTGTATTACGTTTGCATTTATTTCAAGAACGAAGTGAAAATTTCAGTTGAGTCGTTTCACTTCTTGAAGAGAAGATATTTTCCGATTATAAGATTAAATCGCAAGACATCGCAAATATGCGAAGCGTAATGAAATTTCTTTTTGATTTACGAAAACTTGCTAAGACCATCCAAATTATATATATATGTATATGTATGTGTATGTATTTACAACATATCTACATGTGAAAGTTTCACATCTTCACTAAAAAACGAGATCGCCTTCATTACAATCAATCAACGGTCTATCAACTTATGGCACTTAAAGTGAAAAACACTTTTGTCATCTCGTTACAAAAACACTATGCGCTTCTACTGAAAATGTTTTCATATAATGACAAATAAGAACATTATAGACGGGCAAGGACGGCCTTTGAATACCTTACAACACTTCGCCAATATCGAAATCAGTCGAGATAAAAGAAGAAAAACTGCAGCATATTTCGGTGTACGGGCATGCTTTCCATAGAAGTTCTTACATGGGAACGCGTCCAAAACGTGAATGCAAGTGCTTCGAATTTCTCCAAATTAATGGTCATAAAGTATTAAAAACTGCGCTTCATTTTCGAACGAAAAACGACCAACCTTTCATGAAAACTCTTATAAAGCCCTTACAAACCGACCTGGTCCAAATTTAGTACAGTTCGACAGTTGCGACAGTTTGCTACTATGAAATAATTTTCGTTATAAAATGTTTAAAAAAAAATTACACATTTTTCGTAGGAGAGATTGTATTGTGAAGGCCTTTAAAAAATTCGCCCATTCGGTCCAAATTTTGCACATAAATTTAATATGTCGACATACTATTTACTGAACTGATTTTCTCGAGAAATTTTGAAAATTGAATTTTTATTTAAAGACTTCCTCAGTAGTATGCGCAGAAATGTTCCGATCCAATCCATGTTCAGTAGGATTTGTTGTTGGACTAAAAAATGTCATTTGTGAAGTTTTTATTCATGAATTAAACACAAAAATATATGGAGGGCATTCGACAGACAGACGGACAGACATGCTCAAATCAATCCGGATAATTATTCTATATTCTTATTCCATTCTATTCCATTATTTATTGGTAAAATAAACACTACGCCTGCCTTAAGTTCTTCTTGGTGTTCCATGCACGCGCGCAAAGATGATGTCGTCTGTACCGCGAGAAATGTGAAGCGAAAAATTTACTTCAAATATTCATTATACACATTAAAGGCTTTTTTTTTAAAGCTCGCAATTGGAAATGGATCCATTTTAATATCCATCTGGTGATTGGAGTTTCAACTTTTATTAAAAAGCTTTGGAAAAATTTTACAAACGCACTGCAATTAATGAAAAGACTTTAGGGTGATGGGTGCTTATATGAAGGATGTGTGTTCGACCAACAGTCAAGCTTGGCAAAAAGCTCCAATTGCAATGGACTGCTACTGGAAACATGCCACGAAGTTATTCCCTGCGATGTGAATTCGAATTCGATTATGTGAAGTAGATAACGAATGAAGCGAATGCTCTGAAAGACATAATTCACGAAATTTTGGGCGAGCGGTTTAAACAAATCAAAAGTCCATGCTTGACAGGAGGAAGGTTTCATGGCAATCTTACTTAGACGCGAGAAGTTATGACTGACGTCATTGTGAAATATGGTGGAAGAAAATCTATCTTGGCATTGGCTGAAGTGAGCTTTTGTCGGATTGTTAGCTGAAGGGTGGTATTTTAATAGATAGATGATCGGCCTCAGTGATCGAGTGGGGCAAGCATTTCGACTGATCACTCAATGGTCGTCGGTTCAAATCTCGTAGTGCGCTTGAGTTCTCAATAAAGCCGATAGTTGTAATAGTAATAATAAATGTATTTATGTATCTAAATGTACTCTATGTGGCCTTCAGCTCGCGTTGAAAAAATTGAACGTGTAACAAGTAAATCTTTTGGGAACCGCCGATTTGTGTGAATGACTCGCCGAATGGTGTCAATGCATTTTGTTCTATTTAATAATGTTGCCCAGAGTTGTGCTTATATTTTATTTCATTTCCGGTTAGTGCACTCTTATCGTCTATAAACAAGTACACGTGAGCATAATTATGTACACATGCCTGTGCCTCGCTTATACGTGTACATGTATATATATGATGTGAAAGTGTATTTGTGTCATTTTCAAAATATAAACTAAATGATGAAAAGCATTTCGTATTACCGCTACTATGAATGAGAATTAAATGCAATGTTTTGTGTCACTTACACCACTCGGTACCAGTATGACGACATAGTAATATCGTTGCACCGGCAACAGCAAAAACAATTTTTTGTTAGCCTAAATTTTTTTGCTGACATCTATCGGTGTTTATACATATATCTATATATATATATATATATATATGGCCAGCTCCATATAAAAGAAAACTATAACAAGCGGAAAACATAAAGAAAAAGTCTAATCATTGATTATACTTTTGTTTGTCTCTCTTATTTGCTTTATTACACTTTTGCTGCAACTAAGGACAGTTGGTTGGTTAGAGAGATATAAATATAATAAGTATAGTGCATGATTTCATTAAGATAATGACGAAAACGAAAATTTAATATAAAAAAAAAAAAAATAATAAATTCTTATTTCATTAAATAAACTTTATTGCATCTTCTTCTTCTTCTTCTTTTTCGCCATTGCTCGACTATCCACAGGCGAAATGGATGATTTAATTGAAAAATTGAAAGCGACCACAGTTAGCCCGAACTGTTCGTCGGATAATACGACGTCGATTTTAAGTGAAATATCAGCGACAAAAGATCCAAAATTATTCGATAAGCATGAGTTGGCTGATTTTTTTTTATCCCTAACACAATCGGAAGATACTAATATACGAAAGGAGGCGGCCAAGTGTATAGCAGAGATCACTAAATCGGAAGTGCAACGAAAGAAATTCACTAAACCGGAAGTTATAAAAATTTTTCTCGATTATCTGCGCAATTTGAATGGCGAAACTGATAATATGGAACTTCCGATACAGATTTGCCGAGCACTGGGCAACATTTGCTATTTGAACGATGAGGCTCGTGATATTATACTCGATATGAAAGGTGATTTAGTATTGATAAGATTATTGGATATCACTGTTATCCAGGATAAAGTGCATGGCTTACAATTTATAAAAGTAAGAGGTGGCCTGCTATCCAATTATTTATTGGGCGGTGAAGGTTTGGCCAAAAGAGCAATGGACTTAGAAATTATGCAAAAAATACAAAATATTATCGCGATTGGCGTAACAAATGTGGAGGAAAATGAAGATCTATTGTTAAACACTTTGCCTTTGATGAGTATTTTAACTGAAAATGTGGCAGAATTGAATTTTGAAGCTGAGCTGAATGTGCAATTGTCGCGCATTTTAGCCGCGTCAACCAATCCCGATTTAGCGGAAATGTGCCTTGAACTTTTACATTATCAGGCCGAGAGTGATGAAGTGAAATTACTGTTGGCCAAAGATGGACTTTGCGAAACGATTTATCAGCTTTTGGAGAAATACAAGACTCTGGCAAGTACGAATGAGGCGAGAGCCTTAATGAAACTGGCCTGTGAGTTAATCGTTTTAATACTTACTGGCGGTAAGTTTAGATATTTGTAATTAACCTTTTTATACCCTACACCACTTATGGTATAGAAGGACTTAACATAGAATCAGCCAATCTTTTTTGTCTGTCCGTCTGTCCATGTGCAAGAGGCAATTTTTCAAATATTTTGATGAAACCTGGTACACTGATATGAAAATAATAAAATTTTTAAATTAAGTTTGCTAAACTCTCACTCACGCTCACACCACATGATATTTTGGACATCGTCGAATATGCGGGCTTTCATGAAAAGTATGTGTAATGTGTAATTTTTGGTGTATTATTGCCAAAACGAACGAATAACTCTGCTAGGTGAAATGGTGTAGGGTATCTAAAGATTGCCCGATGAAAATGTTCTTTCTTGTTTTCTTTCTACGATACATTTCTTGTTTTTTCTTCTTCTTTATGCAGATGAATCCATGCATTATTTGTACACCACGTCTTTATTAAAGAATATGGAAGACTGGCTAGACTCGAGCGATATAGATCTCCTGACCACCGGAGTACTAGCTTTGGGTAATTTTGCCCGCACGGATAGTCATTGCATTTATATGGTGGAGAATAAAACCATGAACAAATTGTTAGAAGTATTGGCCAAAAATAACGGTGTAAAGGATGACGTGCGTTTGCAGCACGCCCTCTTAAGCACGTTACGAAATTTGGTCATTCCCAAACCTAATAAATGTGCCGTCATACAAGCTGGTCTTGTAGAGACAATACTGCCTATGCTGGAAATTCATCAACCGCCGGTAGTTTTCAAACTTTTAGGCACTTTACGCATGACTGTTGATGGACAAGGTAAAGAAAGATCTTTAACTAAACGGAAAAAAAAAAAAATACTAAAATTTCAATTTTCTGTTTCAGAAAAGCTCGCTTTAGAACTGTTAAAAAATAAAACCCTAATAGAACAGTTAGTGCATTGGAGCAAGTCATCAGATTATGCTGGAGTTACGGGCGAATCCTTGCGTTTAATGGCTTGGCTCATAAAGCATGCGTATCTCAACAAGATTGCCTACGCTTTGCCGCGCAAAGGCGACGCTCCAGCTGAACAATTAGTGGATAAAATACCTTCCATGGACTATGACCGTAGCAGTCTTATAGAATTTATAAATAATGAATGCACGATCGAAGCAATGATTAATATGTTAACCTCTCAGCATTTAGTTATGCAAAATGAAGCCTTGATAGCTTTATGCATACTTTGCGTAGTATTCCTGGGTAAATCGTCCTCTTCCTCGTCCTCGTCGTCCTCCACCTCCTCCTCCGCAACATCCGCCGCAACAGATGGTGACACAGCTATTAAGCTACAGGACGCTTTCATTAAATTCGAAGTGGGCAAGAAATTGGCAGAGTTAATAAATAAATCTTCGGATACCATGACAAAAGAAATTGTTGAAAATTTACAAAATTTCACGAATCTTTTACGTAACTCAGATAAATTGGTCGCTCACTTGGAGGAGAATAACATCAACGAGTTGTTAAAGTCTATACCAATATTAACCGAATATTGTACTCTCTAAAACGAGCATAATAATAAGAAGGCACCATAGTCTTCGGCGTTAGAAAAAGTTAAAAAAAAAAAAAAACTTCGCATACCGCTTACACTGGAAAATACTTGTATAAGTGTGCGCGCGTAGATTTATATTCGAAAACCGGTTGAAGAAAATTGTTAAAGAATCGAGGAAAAACAGTTTTTTGACAAGGATTTTTTTTTCTATTTTTTTTTTTATTATTATTATTATTATTATTATTATTATTATTATTATTATTATTTTTGACGACATCTTTATTAATAAATATATAAATATAGTGAGGCATTTATATGTATTTAAGACATGTCAAGCATTTGCATTTTCTTCGCTATTCTCCTATTAGCACTTGAGTACCATTTGCATATTATGATCTTTAAGCCAACGAACGCAAGCATTTTAGAAACAATTTCTAGCACTTAACAGTAGTAGAAAGGCTTAGCAGAAATCATACAACATACAACAGATAAACGATAATCCATAAAATACAAAACTTTCGTTTATCTTTATACGTATTTTTTAAGCGATTCTCATTCGATTATTATTTATTCTCTAACTTAAATGAGGAAAAAGAAAAAAAGAAAAATTAATTTTACAACGTTTTTAAAAGAAGATTTTATTTATGTTTTTTAAACTTATCGCATAATTTAAAAATAAATAAGCACAAACTATCAGCACAATGTTTTAAAAATATATATAAATAAATAATATAATTTTATGTATTTTAGAAGAGAGACTAAAGATTTGAACAATTCTTTAAATCATTTTTACGCATCATTTTTACGCCTAAGATGAAATTCAAATTCAAATGCATGAAATTTCTTCTTCTTTTTTTCTTTTTGTTTTCATAATAAATTTTAAATTAAAATATTTATATATAATAGTGTACTGGATATATGTACATAATATTAAATAATCACGATTTTCATAAGCTATAAAAACTTTTATTACAATAAAATCTTAATTATGACATTTAAAAATTTTAAGAAACAACAAATCGCTAAGTATTGAAAGTATTTGAAAAATAATAAAATTTAAAAACGTTATCGCACAATTAGAAAAACTGCAGCCCTGTTTCATTCAATCCCTTTTGTATTAAGAATTCCGACGTTCTCTATGTTCAAAGGTTTTCTTCTTTATTTTTATTTCAAATAGTGAAAGACAGGAACAGCAGTAAATAAAAAAATTTAATGAACGGCAGTCGTCCTTCGCCTAAGACAGTACTTGCAAAGCACGCCGAAAACGTTGCGAATATTATAACAGGGATTTTTTTCAATTGGTTCTTGCTTATGGTTTTAAGTCCTCATTAACAAGGGAGTTGGGGAAATAATAATAAGTAGATTCACTGTAATTTTTATAATCGTCATCATTATTTCTTGACAGGTTAACTCACTTTTTTATCTATATATACACCACTTGTGATACAGGGTGTACTAAGTTTGCGCGAACATATGTAAACACCCGCCTTTTATTGTATCGATCGATCCTGAATCACTTTCTCTGAATCAATGTAAACATGTCCGTCAGTCCGTCCGTCAGTCCGTCTGATGTCTGCCAACGCGTTTCTGTGTTCAACTATATTGTAAGATATTTTTTAATGAAATTTGGTACATTTAGGCGATTTGACCCGATCGATCTACCTTTTCGACCACTCTCTATATAACGTCTTATTTTGAAATATGTTTAAAAAATATTGCAATTTTCAATATTTTTTGACGAAAATAATGGCACTTCGACATTCTAAATTGGTATGAAACATTTGCTTCGGTTTTTTCGCCCGCTCTCGCATAACCGTTCTTACGAAAACAAAATTTTTTTATGGCAACCAGGTCTGATTTTCAGTGTTGCATGGAGAAAATTAATTCTCAAGAGTAATTGACAAAGAAGTCAATACCTCACCGAATTTGGAACCGGTAGGTCCAGTTTTTCGATACCCCGGATTCAGAAAATTTGGATCCTTATATGTTAAAAGGGTATACTTGTGAATGTTTTATGATGAAAATTTGTTCATAATTTGACATAAAAATTAACTGGACTAAGTTTGAACTACATAGGTCTATTTCCCTGACCTCACTTCATATAAAATTTCTCACGAATTGTAAGCCCTTCAGAAAAAGGTTTAATTTTTAATATTTTATGATGACAGCTGGTCCATAGTGGCAATTAAGCAAGAGAATTGAGAGTAGGGAATTTGGATCGTATAGACCTATTTGTAGACCTTTTTTTTTGTAGAAAGTGAAATTTGTAGTTTCCTATGATCGAAAGTGAGAAATAATAAAATCTTTTTGGAAGTAAGTTAACTTTTCTAAATTTGGATCCCATTCATATAACGTTTTGGGTATTCTCAAATAATTCTACTGGGCGAACCTTGCTCGACTAGACTGTTCTTGCTTGTTTTGTTTTAATTTTCGTTGTACTCTACACCACTTGGCGTACAAGGGTACATTAAGTTTGTCCGGTTTGTAAGCAACACCCCCAAGAACGTGAGATAGGCCGACCTTTTATAATAACGATCGATTGAAATTCATTTTCTGAATAGATTTAAGCTTATCCGGCTTGTTTTCTTGTGTTCCGCCCGCAAAGAGTAATTTTTGAAATACTTTCATAAAACTTGACACACTGACGTGTTTTGACCCAAGGATGAACATTATTGGAAAAGGGTTCAGATCGGACCACTTTTTCGATCACTTTCCATATAACTGCTCATTTCTATATAGTAGTGTAGCTGGCAGTTAAAAAAGCTCTAAGAAATATTAAAAAGTTTTGTTAATAATCAAGTTTGTTAAAGAAGGAACTATAGGAAATTCCCACTATTACGAAGTAAGAGTTCTTCACAGAAATCGTGAAGCATTAACGGTGTGTTTGGCTCTAGTCTTGCTACACACCAGACATTATCAAATTTCCTGGCTGGCCAAATTTCGTGCAGGTGACTTTGCCTAACAAATTGGCCACGTGGTCGTCCAGTATCAAAGTTCGGTAATGACGGATTGAAGGTCACCATCGAGTTTGGCACAACTCGCAAAGTACTTACAAATTATCATTGGAGTTAGTCGTTAGCAAACTGACCATATGGTTAGGTAGTTGTTGTCAAACAGGTAAAGTGAAAAAGTTGTTCGTCTACAAATTTCAACTTTGACGATCTGACAATCCGCTTTTATATAGAAAGTGATATTTTTCTACCGACCTTCGCAGCAAAAGGTCATATTCGTTTATTCCAAACGCTTACGACGTTCAGAAGGAGAGTTCAGAGACTCCATAGAAGGAGTCTTTCAGAAGGAGACTTTAGAGACTCCCTAGATAATATGACATGATGAACATCCAATTCCGAGTCGATGCAAGCATGTTCGTCTGTCCGATGACTATTGTAAACGAACACAGTTGTCGGCTTCAAATTTGGGAAAAATACTCGAAGTTCGCAAAATGATTCAATCAATAAATGGATTCGCCTATGGTGCAGCATTAACCTAGAACTGCTTTCCAGATTTTTAGCTCATTACTCACATCAAATCCATGTATATTCCACATTACAAAAATCAATAAAAGCATCCGCTCTCCCATCCAGTCTTACACAGTTTGCAAATTTGTTTTGTTCGTCTTTCATTTCTTAGTTTTTGTTAAAATAAATTTGGTGGGTGTAAAAGAAGTCGTCCACAGTCGAATATAGATTTTCGCCTTCTTTTGATTTATTGTTGTTATTATTACTATTTAATAGCTTTTTTTTTTGCAATTTTCTGTTGATTTATTATTGTTATTATTTTTATTATTTTTATTATTTTTTTAATTATTATTAGATTTTTTTTAATTTTGCATTTCTGCCAAGAAAAAAGATTTTGGTTTTTTATGGACTAATGTTTTCAAGAGCTACATACTGACTGCTAATGTTTCTATATATTCAATAATGGATAACAAGCCGACAAGTTTAGGTAAGGTGGTCCAAAATTCACACAAGAAGTGTGTAGTAGAAGAAGTTGATAGAAAACACAGTTTTATAATTAACGGGTAAGAAAATAATATTCGGTCGTGACCTCAAAAATGCAAAAAAGGAAAAAGAATTAAATTTTCATACTCTGTAAAATTGGATGGATGTGTGGCTGATTTTTTCTATTTTCGGTATAAAAGTCGAAATTGATATAGTGCGTGTATTGTACCTGATAAATAACGAGCAAAAAATTCGGGAAGAAAACGTGTTCCTAGTTTTTGTCGCTTTGGTGTGGTGAACATTGTAGTTGTTTCCTTTCACCGGTTTTGGTTTTTTTCAAATTTTTTTGCAAATTTATGGGCGATGCCTCCATTTTCGCTAACCACAGATACCGCAAACTTAAGCAGACGGACAGACGGACAGACGGATTAATAGAGCGACAGATGAACGGTACTACTCGCCTTTCGGTAATAGATATGGAAACCAATTGCGTGGTTCGCAGAGTATATGGCATATGGTTACGTAACAGAATAGTCTATTCGGTCCTTCGGACCTTCACATTTTGCTAGCACATATACACCTTTATGGTATAATTTTCCATAAGATCTGGTGATATAGCGAATACATAATTCTTGGGCTGTAAGGCAAGTCCACATCATTATCTGGTAATTTATGCACAAGTAATTTGATCATCATATCGCAATGGCGAGCACAATTATCTCTTATCGCCCGATGAGACGCATTTTCGAAAGAGAAATCGTCCAATGATGCCTCGCGCCTGAAATTCAAATCAAACTGCGATGCAATGTGGATGCGCTCGCTTCTCAACAATCATTCCTGATATTTTTGAGCTAAAAATGCAAAAGTTTGTACCAAGCGATGGAGATGGAATTGCGAACTAAAGTGAAATCCTATGTAAATTTTGGGACAGTCTTTCGGACACGTATATGCTATTGTATAAAGTGAAGGTCGACTCTTAAATTTTACCGCCATCTGTCGATATCTCAGCACACAATTCTAACGATGTTTCGACTTCGTCGTAAAGGCGAAATTGAAAAGGTTTTTTAAGCTCAAGGGTCAACTTAATCGCGTATCTCAGTCGCTACTAGATGCCAATGATATGTCGTTGCCTTCTCCCAACAGTGCACTGGAATTTGTCGGGAGATCTTTTTTAATCGTCTTGGGGATATTGTCGTTCATTTTGACATATGCGTCGATCTCTTGTTCGCACTTTTGTTCTCGTACCAAGGCCTTCAACAATTTCAGAGGTATTCGGGTCACCTAAAATGATATAATGGTCTCTCTTATTTCCTCTTGCCCTAATTATACGTTTCAATTGCCGAAGACCATATGGCGCATCCAAGAGATGAAAGACATGCGTTTGGCCCTCCAGATGACAAAGGGCCTACAAATGCCTTCGATATAGCGATATAGCAGAGGCGCAGAAAAAGGCTTACTAGCTGAAGGTTCTAAAGCACTGGCAATTGGCTTTGTTTAAAAATGTAAGATTGCTTTCGGGCAAATGGCTGGGTCCCGCTTATGAATCGATTGCGGTTTGGGTTTCGATAAACCATTATTCGATTCCTTTGAGCTGTCGGTATTAGTAGTTGATGAAGAATGTGTACCGCACAGAAGCGGATACCCAAAGAAACTGGATATAGAGTGAATTTTTTTAGTACCGGCAGCTTAGAGCTATAGACGCCAAACTTTAGAGATCTCGTGAGTTATTTTAAGAAAAATTTCTTTGATTTGTTTTAAATGAGGCACAGTCTACCGTTCGTGTTAATTGAGAAATTCCGACTATCATTAAAAGTGAAATAAGAAATATTTTGTTTTATTAAACTAAAAATAAAATAATTTATGTAAATTTCTTTCATTGAACAATTATCAAATTTCAGCAGTCTTCAGCGTCTCCGTTCTGTTGCCGCCAATCGTCCAAAAAGAAAAAAAGGAAAGAAGAAATTCTCGTTTAATCGATCTCTTGCTGCGTTTCATCAAATGAGTACCTAAATGGTATCGTACGATATATTCTTATGTCGGTTTTCAGGCATTGCATGAAATCGTAATCGAAAGATCCTAAACGATAGGGACTGCTCTGCATTTGATAGATATGTAAGCCACGTGAACTCTTTATGATCATACCGTTGTTGAACATAATTTTACTCTCTCTCACGGTTGGATTAAACTGATGATTGAATGATACATCGCCGGAGGCCAAATCTGCTTTAAGTCCTTGGAAAATCCTTAATTGTTGCGATGTTAGACGTGGATCTCGTTTTGTTATTAAACGTATAAATTGTAAATTGGGGCACGATTTCACCAGCACCTCAATGAAACAAACCAGGTTTTTGAAATGTTGCTCTATTTCCATAAACGGTTCATAGATATGAACTTCGGCAATGCTTTCGTTCAAAAATTTTTCAAAAATCTTACTAAAACTATGGCCTCGCACGTCTTGCGGTATAAATACCTGCTCAACTAATTGACTCTTTATCGTAGCCTTCTCAATATGCTTGTTAAGCAAGTGGGCCTTCTGTTCAAATTGTTTCAATTTAGTTTTGTAGAATTCCTGATTCGATGGATTTATGCATTCTTTGAGAGAATTGCGCAATTTATTAATACCTTCTTCATATAGTTTCTGCGATTCCAATATGCATCCTTCCTTCTCACATCTTTCGGCTCGGACGATATAATTTAAATCTTGATGAACGTTCCAGCTTTTTTTCATCATTTCTAGGCCTTTACTTTTTTTTTTTTGTTTATTTTGAAAACAAAAAAGCTAAAATTTGAAATTTGCTTAATGAACACAAATAGTTGTTCGAAAAAAAATGATATTTTTTTATTTAAAAGTCAACTTAAAAAGCACGGTTACTCAATATCTACGTACGAGAAATTGACAAACTGCAATGTTCCCTATCGGAGGAACGAAGCAATTTATCGGGTACGCAAGAACATTCAACTTTATCTTGCGCGCTCTCAATTTAAAACAATAACATATGACAAGTCACTGTTAAAACTCGTTTATTTTTAAGAAAATAGTAAAAAATATTTTTTATTCAAAATATTATTCCAGTTTCCATACTGTCGTTGGGGCGTTCACAATCAACCTCAGCATGTTACTGAATTGAACAAAAAGAATTTCATCACCAATTAGTCAA
>KK502999.1:75549-86417 GCA_000688735.1 Glossina austeni | reverse complement strand
AAAAAAAAAAAAATTTTTTTTTTTTTCATTTGAAATCTCTCTTCTCTTGAGTTCCATATTAGACATATTAGAAGCCTTGACAATGACACCTGTAGTTAATGATCGTGTAAAGTGTTTGCTCAATAACTTATGGAGACTTTCTAGTACTGGACGTCTATTAACATCTCGTGAATGAAAGAGATTACTTCGCAACTGCAAAGTGCTTTAGGGAAGTAGTGGAGGTCTGGAACGAGACGGATATGACCGCCATGTAATGATACTTCGGAGAGTCGATAAAGATGGTATGACATTAAGTTGATTACCAGAATAACAAATTAGATGTGTACGATAGTATTGCGCATGTTCATCACATATGGGAAAGATTAATAAAGAGATTCCACCAATAATTATGGAATTGGCTGTTTGGCTGCTTCCGGCAAAAGACTGGAAGTAACAAAATATTGTATTCGAAGTAGTGCCAATCACTGATGATACATTTTTCCCACTTGCCTAGCGATTTATAGAAAACAGGTCTTTGAAAATCTTCCCCTTTTGCCGTGACTATCCATCGAGTCATTTTTCTCGAATCTTCTTTCGAAAACGAATCATTACTTAACAAGTATGGGATCCATAGATGTAAGCCAGTATTAATCGGAAGGATTCGAATCTGGTGAGTCAGCCACGCGGATTACCACTTCGAACATGTTGCGAATCGGCTATGCAATTAAGATGTATCGGCGGATTATATGTAAAAAAGCGGCCTTTTTTTAATTTTTTCGATGTTTTGAATTTTTTTTTGAACAGCGAGCCGTTCAACCAATTAATTGTTGTCAGCGGAGCTTGGATCACAGTCTTAAGTTCCCACTGAACACAGAGTACCATCTTCTAAGCATAGCCTGGGTTGTATGCCTACGTCTACCTATCAATTTTTGCACTGGGGATGCTCAAAGTGAATCCACTTCTCATCTCGAGCACCGGTAGGATGCAAAGACTTCCTTTTGTTCGACATATTCAACGCAATTATAAGTTGTGCTGTGTGTTGTAGGAAACTTGTGTTGTTGGAAATTAAAAATCTCTGTCAAAAGTCGACAAAAGAAAATGGCGCCAACGACTCAGGTTTATAGTAATACACACATTGAAAGTCAAGGTCATCTATGAGCAAATCACATATCAGATTTACATACATGGTAAATTACCCTCATCTAGTTCTATATCTGCTAGTACTTCTTACAGTAGTGTGTTCACAAAAATCCTCCCATTGTATGCGCTATCACTGTTAACTGAGAATATTCGCGTTCCAATGGTCATATGGAATTCTGAGTTGGAAGCTCATCCGGCCATAAGCATTTTCAGCATTTGAGCATCGATTGCGGACACTCCCCCATGCTTAGCACAATCTAAAGTCGTAGATTGTTCGGAGCATTCATTATTTGGAGAAATTCATTATTTTCTATTTGTTCCAAAACACATCTGAAAGTTCGCTTGATCCATACTGCCTGGAAAGTCGAAATTATCCCTGAAGCTTGTATGTTTTCGTGCTTTAAACCTTCGAGACGGGTAGGCGCATTATTAATTATCGAATCGTAAATTATCAACGAAGCGAATAGAATTAAAAAATGACAATGTCAAGCGAACGGAATTTCGAAAAAAATGATGCTGCAGGAACTTTCTATTCTTTCCACTTTTAAAACCGTGTAAAAGTGTAATCGTATAAGTGACGTACAGCGCAAGCCGGGGTATAGATGTACTTGAAATTCCCTTATGGGGCTATTTATGTAAAGCACCAAATTGTTCCTACATAGATATGTTGCTCTTTTTAAATATGAAAAACTTTGGGAATTCGTTTGCTGTACGTTAAAGTTGCACAGTTTTTTCTTTCAAAAGTGCTGCATATTTTCAGGCTTAGTAGATAATCATTTCGTTAGGTACAGTTGAGTTTCTTTTTATGTGACTCAAGTTTCTTAGAAAATCGCACGAACGCTTAATATTACATTAAAAAGTATTAAACGCATGAACATATTTTCAAACAGTGACAAAGTCAAGAATAAAAGGTTTTAGTATAATAACGTCAACTCGTTTACGTGTTCAATTCAAATATATTTGGTTTATATCATGAAATATTTTGTAAAGCAGTTAAGTTATCATTATTGAGGTTAAGTTTGCTCTGTGTGAGAAGTTACTTGGGTTTATTTTTTTGCAGCTTGCACGGCATCCAAGGGGCTTATTCGCTCTTCTAAATTTCCATAACCATAACCTAGAAATTTACTAGATAGAATCTTATTTCCTATATAGAGGTTAGCAGAGCAAACATATGAATTCGAAATTACATAAAACCGAGAACAATGTGAATGCATTGTCAAAATAGCGTTCTTACACCAAGCTGAATAAGAACAAGCATCTTACATCAACTTTAACAAGAACAAGCATCTTACACCAAGCTGAATAAGAACAAGCATCTAACACCAACGTAAACAAGAACAAGTATCTTACACCAACTTAAACAAGAACAAGCATCTTACACCAAGATGAATAAGAACAAGCATCTTACACCAACTTAAACAAGAACAAGCATCTTACACCAACTTAAACAAGAACAAGCATCTTACACCAAGATGAATAAGAACAAGCATCTTACACCAAGCTGAATAAGAACAAGTATCTTACACCAAGTTGAACAAGAACAAGCATCTTACACCAAGTTAAACACGAACAAGCATCTTACACCAAGCTTACATCTGGCTTGTGGTCTATATTTAAAATGTTATTCAATTATAAAAATTTGACGCATTTGATTGGATAATGTTAATATTATGTTCGTTCTCTGCGAACACCTGTACATAGCTGGACTAAGTATCGTCCTTTAGATCATATGCGTCGTCTTAATATTGAACTTGTTTTCCATTTCAAGTTTTCTCAAAAGTCACGGTACAACTGGCTATTCAATCCTAAGGTACCCGAACAACATATTACGAGCTGTGCTCTTCCATTTTTTGTTTTTTTTTTTTTAGGTACACAGCCTGTCACCTGAGGTACATATCCTGTGGGTATATAAACACAGTGACAGGGTCAGTAAGATATGAGAAGAGGAGGAAAATGTGTGGCCGGTGGTTGCATACCCGATCGAAAGTGTTATGCCTTGGCTGTTCGAGCATTTACTGTAAAAAAATGTAAAAGTATGATCTACCGAAGTAGGGATTAAACCCGGAATTGGCTACTGAATAGTCGCATTTCTTTTGTGCTAGAGTGTGCCATACATCCGAACGCGAAACTTGTTTACTACTCCAAACTTCCGTTATTGATGTTTTTTTCTTGGTGTTTCAGCAGCAGCTGAAATTCGTGGCATGTTCCTTACGAGTACGCACTGCGTTTTAATACTCAGCTTGTTTTCCAAATTTCCATATGAGTTTGGAAAGATTTACTGAATAGAAATCCATAATATTCATGCACTAGTCAATTTGTAAACATTGAGGTTATGTCCGATCTCTCTGGTGAGCACAAATATCGATTAACGTCGATTCATTTCAATTTTTAATTGTTTTGAGTTAAGCTTTAGCATACATAGAATTCAATCATTTAAAATGTTTTTCGATCTTCACCGATTGAAAAAAAAAAACTCTTCAGTCACTAATTTATTTTAAAGAAAATCTTAAGGCTTCAATGGAACTCTCTTTCTCTCTCTCTCTCCTCAATAGAAATACAGCCGATGAAAATGCAATACTCAATGTTTTTTAGTTCAATTTCGAAGGCAAAGATCCATGTGCATCTATTTAATCATTGAAAATTCATTAAACAGTACAACAGTAAGTAGTGATAACTTAAAAAAAGAAAAAAACAAAAAAAACTTCATTTCTCAACAATAAAGAGATGAACGCTAAACGACGAACATAGATTACGTGAAAAAGCGGAGAGTTAGCTGCAAAAAGAAAAGAAATCAGGGAAAGAGAGAGAAAGAAAAACAGAGAGAGTTTTTGTGAGTGCGGACAGCTGCTGTCTTTTTATAGATATGCGGTCAGTTGAAAAGTTCGCAGAAGGATGTAATGACAAGATAAAAATTCAATTCAAAAATTGATTTCTCGTTCAATATGCTTATGTCTTCAACTTAAAATCCTCTTTGCAGAACTCTCCAACTCTCTTGATTCATTTTTGCGGATATTTTTCAAAAAGATCTTCAAGACGTTCATCTGCAAGTATATAAATTTCTCCGAATTCAGAAACAGATAAAAACCTGAAGGTTGTGTTCTTTTTCGTCTACGAGTCAGCATATCAACAATGGATGATTTTCTCATTCGTAGTTTGGGTCCGTCAGTTTAACTTTTGTACAAAAATATATTCGAGAGTCGAGGCATTGGTTAGAGGAAAATAGATTTTCTTATCGCGCTAAATTATCGGCAAAAGAGGAAGGATTACTGGAACAATTTGTAGTGTGAGTCTCTCAGTTGAGCTCTTCCAAAATATATATAACCGAGAGGCGAGGCATTGGCTCAAGCAAAATGGATTTTCTTTCTTCGCCATATGATGACTTTTTTCATGATGTTTCGCGTCCAGTTGGAACAAAAAGTTTGTACGATACCTTCTACTTGTTATTCGCACAACTAAACTATGTTCGACAATTTCGGCAATTCGGCAATTTCGTTCGCCAACACACACTTACACACCATACATTATTCATATGAAAAATGAAAATGCGGTAAATTTGATCATTTTTCTAGTGATCCATAAATGCTTGGCCACGAACTTTTCAAATGACTCTCGGTAACTCAAAATTGTATTGTACTTGAAGCAAAGATAAATCATAAAACCAACCATCAAAAGGCTTCACAACTTTAGTAAACGATCAGCAACGACAAAGTGAAGATTTTATAATAAGAAACCTTCAGTAGTAGTGAAGAAAAATTAAACGGTGAACTATTTCATTTAACTGAAACAATTAAGTGAAGTTGCTTTAAGATTAACCTCATTATGAAGAAAGTGAGTATACTTAGTAATTAAACGATGAATTAATTAAAGCATTTAAAAAAAGAAAAAAGAAATTATTCTTAAAGGAATTTGAAGAATATCTTGACATAAAACGTGAAGAATTCATTAATTGTTTTGATATGACATCAGTAGTGACAATGTAATAAAGCGACCAACTTTAGTTTAGCACTTTACAAGCAAAGTGTGATAGTTCTCTACTATATACGTACATGCAGGCATATCTATGTTTGTATGTATATGTACATGTATTTATATATAGTTATCTGTATATATACATATATAAATATACATATATATATATATATATATAGAACTTCCTATCAGAAGTTACAAGAAATTAATTATTATCACCTTTAACTGAATAAAACTACTTCGATATCTCTGTTATTAAAAGGAACATGAAAAGATTTCTTACTTCCTTTGCAGCTTGCACTAATTATAGGTATATGCGGTATAATCGTTTATGGCATATTATATGACTTACACGTTACGATAAGGATTCACTTAAATTTCAAGTAAATTTTATTTTGATATAAATATTCGATGTCCATGCAATCAGCGGACTGAGAGATGGGCGTAGAAAAAGTGTATCAGTCAGTCTTTAGCACAAGTCTGCATTGAACATATAAAGATGACTGAAAAAAGATATTGTGTATATAGCAGTAAATAATTCTTTATTAAAGCAATAAAAGCACTATAGGGCCCACCATTAAATATCCTACACCGCCCTTCTAGTCGTTATTCATATAACGACTTTTCAAAATGAGGCATTATTTGGGAAGTTGTCAATAGCGCCTGTCTTTGGGCCATAATATTTCTGTATAACAAATTTTCATCAAAACATTTCGAAAGGTGCGGTTATAAATCGAACACAAGAAAACAATACAGACGGACAGACGGACAGACGGACAGATGTGCAAGCTTGGATTGATTCAAAAACTGACTCCGATTCGATCGGTTTAAAAAAAGCTGGGTTTATCTCAAATCCTTCTCTGTGTTGCATACACTCGTACGAACTTAATGCATCTTTGTACCGCAACGATGGACGATATGAAATAGTTAGGTATGAAACTTATCTTAATGTACAATTTTTTTTAACATTTTATTAGTATTAAAAAATTTATTAGTCATCATTCTTCACTTGCTTTAGGCAATGAAAAGGGAAATATTTTAAATCCGATGTGTAGTAACAGAGGGGAAAGAGTTATTGTTTCTACAATATTATGGTGAAATGGTTTCCGAAAAATTTATTAAAAATAAAATAAATGGGTGTAAAATTGTTGAAGGGCCTCAATCTCTAAATTCAGGATTTGCAGGTTGAACACAACAAAACAGGACGGTCAGACGGACCGACAAGCTTAAATTTATTCAGAAATTGATTTTCATCGAATCGATCGATATAATAAAAACTGGGTCTCTATCAAGTCCTTCTGTATGTTGCGTACATCTGCACAAATTTAACAAACACTTGTACGATAAGTGATGTAGGGTGTAAAAATCGTAGACGCTATAAAAAAAACTATGTAGATTTGTTTTTATGAATTCTACCGTAGTGCCAGCAATAGGAAGTCCATGTGTTAGGGCCCGTTAGAGCTATTTGTGGAACTGAGGCGAACAAGCGATCACATTTTCAATTTTGTCCCCTTCATTCTGATCACCACAGTATCTGTGCGCACAGAAGATGTCTCCAGTTGCCATCTAAAAAGGAAAAGGAAAGAGAAAAGAAAAAGCAATTACAAGTAATAAAATAATTGAACCCCATCTCTTGTTGATTTGCTGAATTCCAGGGGAAGAAAAATATAACAAGTGTCCAAAGTGTTTTATGATTATTATTTTTTTTTTTGAGCCGGGAACTAAATTATAAGAGTAAACTCTTAACTAACATCTCTCGGCTTTATTGAGATGTCGGCTTTATTGAAATGTGAACCCACGGCCATTGAGTTAAGTTAGTCGAGACCCTTTGTCTACTTGCCCACTCAGGCGGATTCAAAGGTATTTCTAAGATGTCTGTGCTTTGTTTAGAAGAAACTTTCACCTTTTACAACAATAAGAAAACATTTTTTATACCCTACACCATTTGTGGGATATATGCAAGACACCCACGACTTTTCCAGAAAGATATTCTAAGCTTGTTTGTCCATCTGTCCGGTTTTTTTTTTTTGAGATATTTCGATGATATCTGTTACACTGACGTGTTTCGACCCAAGGACGAACGCTATTGAAAATGGTATATATTGCCTGTCCGTCTGTCGGTCTTGTTCTCTTGTGTTCCGTCTACAGATCGCAATTTTTGAGATATTTCGCTGAAATCTGTTACACTGACATGTTTCGACGAACGCTATTGAAAATGGTATATATTGCCTGTCCGTCTGTCCGTCTTGTTCTCTTGCGTTCCGTCTACAGATCGCAATTTTTGAGATATTTCGCTGAAATCTACATTACACTGACATGTTTCGACCCAAGGACGAACCCTATTGAAAATGATGTATATGGGGTATAGCGCCTTAATTTGTAAAGTTTTTATGAATAACTGCCAGGTGGTGTAAACTACTTAATGGTGAGCCGTAACCCACTTGAAGTGTTTTTACTTGTTTTTTTTAATCAATAACGTTTCTCTCATTCTCTCTCGTTCTGTCGACATTTTACTTGAAATTTATAAAAACGAGCTTTTAGTCCTCATTCTGAAAGCACTTGTATTGTTTCGATGCTCTTACGGAACTCTTATTTAGCGAGTCCTCGCTGCGCATAATTTTTTCCGCAAGATTGCTTAACAATTAACTAAGGCACGAAGAAATAATATATCTGCGAATTTGGTAAAATTTTCACTTGAAAGTGAGAAAAAAAAGTCGATTAAAGAGGAATTTTGGAGACTTGACAGCTTCTGGCCTAAAAACTATTCAAGGTGATATTTAGGTTTTATCTTATTCTACGTTAAGATGATTTCATAATAATTTTTTAATTAGACTCGCCTTCGCTTAGAACCGAGAAACTTAATAGCCCTCTGCCATCTTTGCCGAGTCCTCATCGAGTACTTCTTCCGCATCCCAACATGGGGCAAATTAATATTAAACAACGAAAAGAAAGACAAATTCTTTATTACTCTCGCATACCCAAGATAAAGTAAACAACGGAACTTTTTGACTTTTATGGTCTCTCGAAGATCGCAGTTTTCTAATTTTGGGCGAAAACCATTACTTCTTCATTATCGCTTTTTAAAGGAAAAATTCTTTTTAAATTAACGAATGACGACAACTTTGTACTACGGAAGAGAAGAACTGCATGCAGCAGATTATATGTGGATTATACACCATCTATATAGTATCCCGATCATTTTTCTCCGATAAAAATCAATTACTATTAAGACTGGTTGGTAAATCGATCAACTTTCTAAAAAGATCACTGGTCCGAAAATGTGTTTCGAAGCCGGGAAACTGGTTATCGAATAATTCGCAATGACTGGATCCTGTCATTAGAAACTAACCAAATTAGAAACTAACGATTACATTAAATGGAAACTGCACTGAAAATAATTGAAGAAAAATATTGATTTAATAACAAAATGATTTTATTAAAATTAACTTATCACACACACACAAGCATTTTGGCATAATGGCAATAAAAAACATATAAAAATGATACCTTCAAAAAACTTGTATTTGAGTTGCTGGGAATACGAAGGGCGTGCGGTACTGGCCAAGAGGTCAAAGAAAGAGGAAAAGGGGGCTAAGATTTTCTAAATTTTCATTTTCCAGCCGAACTGTACCTATCGTCGACATTAGTTCCACCAACTTGATGACATGCTAATTATTTCGACCTGACGTTCTTGTGAGTACGTCAGGAGGAAGTTTCGACTTCAAATTTTGTTCTGTGATATCTGTTGCGATCTGCCGGTCATTCTACTCGTTGGCTCAAAGCATTCCTGGATACTTGAGTGTATCATAAGAAATCATACTATTTAGCGTACCACTCGTGAAATACAAAAGGAATGCCTTCGTTAGCGAGTTGCGAAGTGAGGAGCGAATTAAGTGCATTTAAGAGGTGGTATCTGGTGTGAGTTCCAGGAAGGAAGCAACGCATCGATTGCTTATAAAAACTTATGTGAGACGTTACGAAGCCAAGTTGTAGACGGACGGACCTACCAAAGATTTCAGTTCAGAGATTCAATTTCAAGGAAGATCGTTGATGTGGGCGTAACTCGTAAAGTACCCAAATGAAATTTTTTTTTGTTTTGAGTCGAAAAACGTTCGAGTCGGAACAAATACAAAGTTCATAGGTGTAGTGAGTCATTCCAGCAATATGAAATTGTCAGCACAAAAGTCAATCTCGAAAGTCAATCTAGCAATTCTTGCAATGTGAACTTGACAGCTTATGGCCCTTCCCAGGATGGTTTCCGGAGAATTCAGTTCCAAAGAAGTTCGTTAATCATGTTGGAGAGTAACACATTTAACCCCTTTAACAATCAATTGCAAAGGAACTCGTCTTCCACCGTCATCGACTGCTAAGGAGCACAAACACATAAACCATTTTCAAATTCAATGTTTCCCGCCAAACTAATGTCTATATAAGTAAAGAAGAACTCTACCGACCGTTAAAACGTCTCAAGCCGATTGCTATGTTCCCGTCATTTGTAAGTGAATCTGGAAAACAGATAGCTTCATATTTTATTTGTGAACGTGTCAAGGATTCATTCTCCTCTATGTATGATTCAATGACACTCTTGCATATCCCTTGCAAAATTCATGTGTATTGCTGAAGGGAGGTATGCGAAGCTTTAGCTTATTTCTAATTATGAGGCTTTGAGTGTTGCACCGACAGTACGAGAACTTCGTCTCAGGATCTCGTTTAATTGTCTTGATTACATGTCATAAGGCACGCGTGAAGGAGTGGAGAAGTATTTCTTAACACTTCAACTTAACACTCAACTCAATTCATTAGCGATAAAGAATGTAAGAAAATAAAAATTTCTTCCACCTCCTTAATAAGGAATATATGGACGTATCGTTACTTCATCTTATAACTATCCGCAATTCTCACACATTTTCTTCTCATATATTCTAATTTTTGTAAATCCCTTAAGCCAGATCTTGTTCGACTTAAATCATACCAATTGACCGGGTTTTTATTATTAGTACTCCGCAACTTTTTGTTTACGTGATCTGTCGTGATTGAAGTAAAAGCCTGAATTGTTCATGCTCTAGCAAATCCAATAAAAGTTCCATGAACAAATTCCGGAACATGGTGTAGATAAAAAAGTCTCTAGATCTAATGTTAAAAATTTGTGTCTTCGATAAACTTCGATAAAATCTCTCCGCAAGAGGGGTTATTTTAAATCAATTCCCGCAACAGAATCATTGTTCACGCATATACGTACATCTACTTCGAGCATAAAAGAGTCACTGAATATGGTTCGGTCACACACCCATTCACAATTTCTTTAAAGAAAATAAGGTAAGCAGTAGAGTTTATGACAAGAAACCGTGCCCAACTACTACTCGCTGTGATTAACGACGTGGTCAGATTATTTCTATTGAGTCTCCAGCAGAATCTCAGATGTAACCCATTTGCTTCCTTACGAAAGTACAGTTACGAAAATGAACCTCAACACTTCAAAGAATTTGATTTAAAAAATCAATATCTGGACCATGAATTTCTGGCATCCAAATAACGAGTATATCTGAAAATCCCGCAGCTTTCATTTGCCAAATGTCATCGCAATGACAGGTTGACAGTTAAACTGTGGCGCGAAGTTTAAACTGACATTTCATATTGAAAGAGAACCAGGTTGGAAGAGAACCAGTTTCAAACCAAATTGTTGTTCTCTTAAATGAATTATTGAAGTTAACAATTGTAAATTCGACCGGCCAGCCGACAGACCGAAGGATCGACTTCAGTTCACTTCGATTTAGGAGCAT
>KK502999.1:59278-73286 GCA_000688735.1 Glossina austeni | reverse complement strand
GCGCGCTGTATCCATAGATCGCGTTAAGATAATATTCGTTTCTTTCGTGTAGCAAGATTAAGACAGTTTTGCACTGTAAGGTTCAACATGCTCTAAGAAGAAGTTAAGAAGACAATGTGTGAGCTCTGCGAGTAGCATATCACAAACTGAACTGAAACTGAAACTGAAACTGATCACTTGCTGCGCCTAAATAATAAGCTTGCTTTCGACTACGGCCACATTCATAAATGCGTTGAAGCAATTGATTAGTGGTAGTTGAAGCTAGGTCCGACTTCTTTACACTGAAATTCGCTTCATAATCTTATAATTCGAAAGCCAATTGGTGTCAATATTGAGGTTACGTTCAATATCCACAAACTGAAAATCGCTTCATATATTTCTTTAGCTCGAGCTCGCCTTTCGAACATCAAGACTGTTTTCACAGTTCCAGCTCAAATCTTAAACGCTTAGAAAGACTTAATTCGCCAATTTTACGGTTATGTCCAATTTCTGCAAGCAGGGTACCGCAAACTTAAATTCCCTCCACAATCCTAGCACCTAGTACCTAAGCATCAGGTTTGTGTTCCATTTCAACCTTGCAAATGTCTTGATGCAAATATTTGGTAAATGTTGAGGTTATGTCCACTTTTTGTGGATCGGGGCTGGCAGTAACAGTAATTGAAAACTTTCGGGAAATCAAAATCTTTTGAAAGACATATAGCAAATTTAGCACGTTTCCAATGTGCACGCTCGCCTACAATTACAATTTACTTCATGCACTTTGCATATTCTTCAAGGTTGTTTTGAACGTCCTTTCGTCCAGGGAGGCAATGGAAAAGGGAAATAGGCTGGGAATATGCTTTTGTTCGGACTCTAATCAGAATTTATATAAAGCGCGGTTGTGTCACATATTCCGATAAATAATATTTTAAAACGCGAACACAAATCTCACTTGACTTTAAGGCTTTACCAGCAGCAAAGAAGCAAATGCGAACATTTCTCAAAGACGAAAAGATTTTTCATTTCAATTTATTAAAAATTTAATTTAATTAATTAAGAAAAAGTAAAGAAAGAAAAACTTTTGAATATTTGTAGATCGTCTTGATAGCGTTATTAATATGCATAGCAGTGTCCGCAAGTACTGATACCGGCAGCAATAATGCTAATAAACATGAGCATGCTAATGATAAACATTTGAAAGCCGCTCAAGAAGGTCATAAGAAGCATAACGGACAAGAATTGATGCCCGATGAGACTCCAGAAAATAATGACCAGGCCGAGAAGCCAATACCAGCCGTAACTAATAATAATTCTCTTACGAATGGTAAACGAGGTCGCAGGCAACGTATTAATCACCAGCATGGCAAAGGTAAACGAATTAACAACGGTAATAACGGCAATAGCGGCAGTGCACACATTCACACACAATCGGACTCAAATGCTAATAAAAGCGCTCGCAAACATGCCAGATCGAAATCCCATTCGACTGTGGATAGCGAAAGACTTTCGAAACAACATCGTAAACAGGGGCGTGGTAAACAAGCAAAATAAAAATTTTTAAAAATAAAAATTTTCAACGCAAAGAACAGAAATAGCTGCATATATATATTAAGCGTATGCATTAGGTAAAATTTTCCTTCTTTTTTTTTTTTTTTATCAAACAAAAATTGAATAAAAAAAAAAATTTTTAAAAATGTTTTCTTTTTACACACAAAATAATTTCTAAAGGAAATAATAAAAAGCAATACTTAAACATTTTCTCATTTTAATTGTTTGTTTTTCTTTCTTTCTTTCTTTCTTTTCTTTGTTTGTTGTGTGAGTGTGTTTCCATATTTTATTTTATTGTGCAGAATTATAAAATCACTTGTTTTTGGTTTGACGGCTTCTTTAGAAGCCATAAAAAAAAAAAAAAAAAAATGAAATAAAAAAATGGGCTTCTGCTTCTTCTTCACTTGTTATTTATTCACTTTTCAACTTTCGCAATTTCATAACGGTTTTGCTTTACTTCACTCTACTCGATTACATATCATGGCATCGTACAGAGGTCAAGTTATGTTAATTACAGAAAAAATAATTTCTAACATAACATAAACACAGACAAAAAGACAAAACATAATACACCGAAGCCTCACTCTACGCCCGAACACGTTTCAATCATTTTCTTCATTCTCGTTTCTTGCCTTTGCCGAAAAGTCACTTAAAAAGTTTGAAGCAGACAAAAATTGAACGTGAAGAGTCATAGTCGATGTACTAGTCTTAGTACTACTAGGTAAGGCGTTATGCCAATTAGGCCTAATATGGATAGATCGAGTAGATATTTCTTGTAACATCTCACATGCATTTCGCATTAAAAGACTCATCATTTTGGTCCACATCAGGCATCATTTGATGCCTGGACTTTACGAAAAGTGCATTTCCGTGTAAATCAAACGATCGGTGTACACATTTTATCTGGGTTGTGTTACATACAAGCGCACCACACGCTTGAGGCTTTCTATTATTGTTTTGGTAGAAAGCTGCAGAGAGATTTGCTTAAACCGCTTATTATTATTTTTTTAAAGAAAAAATTACGAAAAGATAAAAATAATGTAATAAAGTGTAATGTAACGTAATGTAATAACGCAAGTAAAAGCAATAAGTATGTCGTTGAAAATTGAATGGTTTTACAAGAAGACGTGTGAGAAAGTTATGTACGCCTTACGACGACTCCTTAACACCCCCTCCATCGTCATATTACGAAAGTAAAGCATTCCGTTAAATATGCACGCAATTTATCGAGTCCTCGATTAAGCCTTTTAAAGGGTCCTAGGAAATGTTTATTCCAACGTTTTATACCAACATCTCTCTCCTGCTAATTCTGAATTGTAACATTTTTTTCTGACTATGATAGTCGTGCCCCAAGACAATGAACGCCGTTTTTCACCTAAGTTGTCAGTCTTCCTCTGTGGTGTTTGTACTGAGTAATGAGCTGTGCTTGGGTCGTTTATGCCCATCTTTTTTTTTTTATTTCATTTTTGATCAAAAATTGCAGCTTTCCGAGTCATCTATTCCAATTTTTATGGCACTCCGTCCAAGTGCATAGCTGACAGGCAAAACTGAAGAGCTAAACCGATTCAGAATCTTACGCTCAACAACCTTATATGATATTTGCTATACAAACGCAATGACAAATTTAATGCACCCTACTCTCTTAGAGGTGGTCTACATTAAAATATAAAAATGAAGCAGAAAATTATACTCGGCTACGATCGGGAATTCTCTACCGACAACTCTTGTCCTAAACAAAAAAAAAAAAAAAAAATCGAGAAAAATGAAATTTCGATGCTTCAAGATACCGGATAGGGTTGGCTCATTTTCGGCCGTGCCCTTAGACCAAACATTTTCAAATCGATTCAGAATTTGATACTGATCGAGAATATACATAATTTGTGAAGTGCCTAGAGACACCGAAAACACCCAGAGTATAATTTCAATCTTTTGACGACGCATATGCTATGTATGTCTGTTTATGTATGTATGTCTTGTATATGCTATGTATGGCTTGATAAGGAATCTGGGTGTTTGCAGAACGACATGTAAATTTGAAAATTTCCTGTTAATTATGAGCATGTAAGTCTGTCGGTTATCATTTTATTTGCAAGAAAATCTCAGACAATCAAAATTCTTTGACCAAAATTTTGTATCTGAAAAAATGAAGATGTTTCAGAGGAACTAACTTCTCTGGGTTTCTTCGCGTCAATGAACCCTTTGTTTATTGGTACAATAACAAGTTTAACCACATAATTATTTCATCAATTGAGCGACGACATCTGCTACTGGGTTCAAAATATTAGGTTAAAGTAAACTAAACAAAAGCGTATAGAGATAATTATAACCTGAAGTAAGGAGAAGGAAAGAAAGGGAAAAGATAAGAAATCATAATATAATACCTAAGCTAATACTTTCCCCTAAATATATAAAATATTATTGTGCTGATCCAATAAATAAAAAGCAAAGAATACCGGATTTTATGTTATTTTATAAAACAACTTAAGGGTCGCTGGTAAGTGCCTGGCAACCAGGGCTAAAAAGTAAGAATATCATATTTTGCCTTAATGAGTCCTTATTGCCTAGAGGGTAGCGAGCATTTATAAACTTTCTCGATACTTGGCGAAGAGAATTAAAAAGCGGAAAGTTAATGCGGCATGTTTTGACTTTAGTGGGATTACGTTTGTTGATACCCGGACGGGAATAAAGTAATATCCACAAAGAAGCTACATCTCTTAAGAATTGACAGTCCAATTAATATAAAGTGGTTTCCGTAAGAAGGAAAGTAACGGGATGGATTTTCATCCAAACCAAAATTTGTCTAATAAACATTAGTATTCATCGGATCCTAAAGGAAACTTACAGGGGATGTGTCCTATCAGGGTCAACACATAGGGAGTTAAATGATTAAAAAATGGTAGTTTTGAGGTTAAAAACGATCACTGCCAAGCGCGGCTTGAACAGGCCAAGCGTAGACTTTAAACTATTTAAAATTTACAGTTCCAAGCTCATCCAGAACTCAAAAAGGGTTGCTTTAAAATTAAGAACGTACAGTCCAGTTCCAGTACAAGCCGAACACTCTAAATAAAGACGTCACAAGAAGAGAATCAACATTTAGGTAACTAATACTTTTGAGCTCCTACAACTTTTGCGAATTCGTGAGAAAATGGTGACTTTGAGGTTAAGAGCGAAGAGGAACTGAGATTAGGACATCATAAGATGAGACTTAAAGTTGAAATCTGTAATATTTTTGAATTCTCATAGCTTTCAGAATTTAAAAATTAAAATTTGGAGGTTTAGATAGAAGGGCGCTGCGTCCAATTCGAAGAGCCTAAATTAAATTATGAAAGAAAGAAATATATAATATAAGCGAAATGCGAAATATCGCAAGATTCCTACACACCACGTGGCTCAAATCTTAGGCCTTGGATCTAGAATTTGCCAAGAACTGAAAAACCTTTTTTAAATATGCTAAAGAACATGAATATTTTAATTAATTTGTCTGGATCAAACTTGTAGCGACAAAAAAATCTTAACATATTTTCATTTCATTTGTCTAATTTAATCCAATATAGACCGGTTGACGGCGTTGGTAGTCATTGATAGGTATTCCTTTGCTGTAACCATAACTGCCGCCATATTTGTAGGTGTTTCCGTGGTCATAACTAATATGTGGACGTACTTTAACAGACGTTCCAGGAAACGAAGTGCTGTAGGATGGATTATAAGAAGGACCAACGATAGGAGTACTAAACACAGGAGTAGCGAGGAGAGAAGTAGTAAGTAAAGGAGTTGGGGCAATTGCACCAACACCAAAACCAGGGCCAGGAATTATATTACTACCAACTCCGCCACCGTAGTAACCGGGATAGTACGCAAGACCGTAAGTATCGGAAGTTTCCAAATCATCCTTAACTGCGTTGGTAGCTACAGATGACTTTTCCAAACCGAATTCCTAGAACAATTTACTAAATTTAGAAGATTTGTAAAATTATCATAAAAATCTTACCTCTTCTGCTGGAAATGCCAGGACACCGAGAACTAATGTTATAAAACTAAAAGTGAACAAACCCATAATCTCAAGATTATTCTTTAAGTAATTGATAGGTTTAGATTAATCTATAAAACTTCCTTAACGAGTCTTTGCCAACGCAAAGAATTTCAAATCGTAACTGCCAATTGAGCGCTTTCTGCCCACTATTTATATAGTAATGCAAATTAAAAGAATTCATAAAAAAAAAAGAAAAATTAAAAATAATTAACCCAACAAACTTGTGTATCTGCACTTAAATTATTATATGAATAAGAACTGTCAACAGTGCTTGGTTGTATGCACCAATTGCGTTGGTATTCTTCTGAGCTCCACGAATGAAATTTTTTTCAATTTTTCGAAGCGAAAATGTTTCCTTNTTAACAACTGTAAATTCGACCGGCCAGCCGACAGACCGAAGGATCGACTTCTGTTCACTTCTATTTAGAAGCATATGATCGCTATGAACATTTGGTGAAACGGATACATAGTCTTCCTCTAGAAGATTTAGTAAATGTTTTGTGCGAGAGTCTGTGAATCATGTAAAGTGTTAAGTGAGCAATTGAAGTGAAGTGAAAACTTGAAAACCACTGTAAGGCTGTTATTGTTTCTTTCTTTGTTTTTTTTTTATTTTTTGTTTTTTTTTTCTTTGTAATTAAGTAACTGTGTGCAACACTTTATAAGACTAAACTGTTACTGTAAAACTGCATTTCCTACTTGAGCAAATAAATGCTAGACAGTGACGCTACAACTCTTAGCTGATCAATTGGGTGCAATGCCCTTTAAGCGAAGCGCACTGCATTAAATATAACTTCAGTTAGTTAGTAGCCATAGGCGAGAGGAAATGCGTTTAGAATTTATTATAAATTCATTAAACAGTTATCAGAACACATAAGAAATTTGTGTAACATTTGTACAGAACTAGAGGGCTGACTGACTGGCTGCTATCTTATCATAAAATAAATAACTTTCCCCCCTTTTTGTTTATTATTGCTACTACTATTAATATTACATTGCTTTATATCAATGTTTTTGTATAAATAATTCTACAGATAAATATTTAGAGTTGTAATCGAAATTGTATTTGACTTTATAGTTTGCGTAACATTACTTCAATGTTGAGGTTATGTTTGATCTACGCGTGCAGTATATCTGGCAAAGTGGAATTCGTGCTTTTCACAGCTTTAGATCGCGCGCTGCACCTAAATATTGAGCATATCGCTTCGTACTACTTTACGAGTGACTCGACACAGTTCATTGGTGAAATTTAAGGTTATGTTCGATATCTATAAACTAAGATTCTTTCCATATGTTTTTCTTACGCGGCACTCCCATTTTCGTATTGTCTTTCGTTCCAAGCTTCCGAAAATATTAAGTAGGAGTTACCTGGTAAATTGGGAAATATTGAGTTTATGTTCAACCTCTGCGAGTAGCGTACCTCACATTGAAATTTTCCCCTCTACACCGTTAGATTACGTTGAGGTAATGCTCAATATCTGCAACTAAGCTAAAATATGTTGAACGTTTCTTCGTGTGCCAAAATTAACGCAGTTTTCCATTCCAAGTTCCCGCAAATACCAAGCAGAAGTTAATCCGGCATGAGCAGCCTAGTAGATAGGAACTGCGACCACAAAGTCAGTGCTCACAGATTCAAATCCCAGTGCGGTAGAGTTTTGTTGTGGTCGCTGCTATAGTGTACGCTCAGTCCGATCGTGACAGTTAGTCGCTAAAGGCATAACCGTTATCGATTGGGCTCACATCCTCCGCGTTACGTGAATAGGAAACATACCCTGAATGATTGGTCATATTGGAAAAAAAAAGAAGAAGATAATGTTCGAGCTCTGCGAGCAGCATATCACAAATCGAAATATGCGCGCTGTATCCATAGATCGCGTTAAGATAATATTCGTTTCTTTCGTGTAGCAAGATTAAGACAGTTTTGCACTGTAAGGTTCAACATGCTCTAAGAAGAAGTTAAGAAGACAATGTGTGAGCTCTGCGAGTAGCATATCACAAACTGAACTGAAACTGAAACTGAAACTGATCACTTGCTGCGCCTAAATAATAAGCTTGCTTTCGACTACGGCCACATTCATAAATGCGTTGAAGCAATTGATTAGTGGTAGTTGAAGCTAGGTCCGACTTCTTTACACTGAAATTCGCTTCATAATCTTATAATTCGAAAGCCAATTGGTGTCAATATTGAGGTTACGTTCAATATCCACAAACTGAAAATCGCTTCATATATTTCTTTAGCTCGAGCTCGCCTTTCGAACATCAAGACTGTTTTCACAGTTCCAGCTCAAATCTTAAACGCTTAGAAAGACTTAATTCGCCAATTTTACGGTTATGTCCAATTTCTGCAAGCAGGGTACCGCAAACTTAAATTCCCTCCACAATCCTAGCACCTAGTACCTAAGCATCAGGTTTGTGTTCCATTTCAACCTTGCAAATGTCTTGATGCAAATATTTGGTAAATGTTGAGGTTATGTCCACTTTTTGTGGATCGGGGCTGGCAGTAACAGTAATTGAAAACTTTCGGGAAATCAAAATCTTTTGAAAGACATATAGCAAATTTAGCACGTTTCCAATGTGCACGCTCGCCTACAATTACAATTTACTTCATGCACTTTGCATATTCTTCAAGGTTGTTTTGAACGTCCTTTCGTCCAGGGAGGCAATGGAAAAGGGAAATAGGCTGGGAATATGCTTTTGTTCGGACTCTAATCAGAATTTATATAAAGCGCGGTTGTGTCACATATTCCGATAAATAATATTTTAAAACGCGAACACAAATCTCACTTGACTTTAAGGCTTTACCAGCAGCAAAGAAGCAAATGCGAACATTTCTCAAAGACGAAAAGATTTTTCATTTCAATTTATTAAAAATTTAATTTAATTAATTAAGAAAAAGTAAAGAAAGAAAAACTTTTGAATATTTGTAGATCGTCTTGATAGCGTTATTAATATGCATAGCAGTGTCCGCAAGTACTGATACCGGCAGCAATAATGCTAATAAACATGAGCATGCTAATGATAAACATTTGAAAGCCGCTCAAGAAGGTCATAAGAAGCATAACGGACAAGAATTGATGCCCGATGAGACTCCAGAAAATAATGACCAGGCCGAGAAGCCAATACCAGCCGTAACTAATAATAATTCTCTTACGAATGGTAAACGAGGTCGCAGGCAACGTATTAATCACCAGCATGGCAAAGGTAAACGAATTAACAACGGTAATAACGGCAATAGCGGCAGTGCACACATTCACACACAATCGGACTCAAATGCTAATAAAAGCGCTCGCAAACATGCCAGATCGAAATCCCATTCGACTGTGGATAGCGAAAGACTTTCGAAACAACATCGTAAACAGGGGCGTGGTAAACAAGCAAAATAAAAATTTTTAAAAATAAAAATTTTCAACGCAAAGAACAGAAATAGCTGCATATATATATTAAGCGTATGCATTAGGTAAAATTTTCCTTCTTTTTTTTTTTTTTTATCAAACAAAAATTGAATAAAAAAAAAAATTTTTAAAAATGTTTTCTTTTTACACACAAAATAATTTCTAAAGGAAATAATAAAAAGCAATACTTAAACATTTTCTCATTTTAATTGTTTGTTTTTCTTTCTTTCTTTCTTTNACAAAACGTTTGTTGGGTAGCATATGGTAAACAAATTTACTAGATAGAATCTTATTTCCTATATGGAGGTTAGTAGAACAAACATATGCATTCGAAATTACATAAAACCGAGAACAATGTGAATGCATTGTCAAAATAACGTTCTGGCTTGCGGTCTATATTTAAACTTTTATTCAATTATAAAAATTTGAAGCATTGATTTGGTTTTCTTATTTTTTTAAATAAACTGTAAAGTACACGTCTCCGTTAAAAGCAGCGAAAAAAGCAAATTTTTTAAGTCATACTAACAAAAAGTAATCGAAATGAAACAAAGTGGATACGATACAAATTGCGGCTTTCAATTATTGCATTTTATATAATTGAGCTTTTGTATATAAAGGAACGAAACTGTCAGAATTTGACAGTGCATTGTTACACTTTTTACAATTTTTTATTTAGTTGTTGTTTTGCGTTCGTGAGAGAGTTGCGGCGTTTTTCTTCGTTTTTGGATTAAATTTTTTCTTCTAATTCCTCTCTACATTTTTTTTTTTTTTGTAATTTAAGCAAACATATTATTTATAAATCACTCATAAAAAAATTATTCAACATAAATGCATGTTTATGTCGGATACATTGAATAAAAAAAAGTGGACGAATGTTTAAGCAAACGATCACAAAATATAGAAAAAAGAAAAAAAGTCAGCGCAACAGAAATAATCGCGTTTAGAAAAAAAAACAAAAAAAAAAGTGAGTGCAATAAATTTTATTATGTTTTAAGATGAAGTGAATTTTTCAAATATCTTCTTTACTAAGTTACCTTTAAAAAAGGATTTCGATAAGGGATTTATTAATAAAATTGTAAAATAGATTTGTTTTAACTCTACTTTTTTTTTTCTTTTTTTTTTTTACTAACTTCAAGTTACAAAATCACAGCAACAAAAAAAAAGTGAATTTCTTTTTTTATTTTGTAAATGAGAAAACTCACACAGTAATTTGCCAACAGTTAGTGTGAGGAGTGCAACTGTTGTTATACTTGCGTTAGGCTATCGCATTTACTCTTATAGTTTGCCGGCCTGTATTACGGGTATTGTATGTTATACGAGTCAACACCCAAAAAAGGGAATAAAAATCACCACAACTTCCTCGCGCTTTCTGCTACCGCTGCTCTCTCTTATTTGCTTGCTTGCTTGCTTACTTGTTGCTGCCGTTATTGTCATTGTGATGTGATGGTAATTTGCAAAATCACACTGAAATCGAGTAAAGAAAAAAGGAAAAAAATTTTTTTTTTTTTAAGAACAGCAACAGAAACGTTAACAAACGCAAAATACGTGTTTTTTAAATATTATTTTTGTATGCATTTGATGTTTAAAATTGTTTTTGTGCATTTATTTATTTTTTTTTAAATCTATATAAAAACATTTCATCTAACAGTAAAAACAATTTTTTGTGATGTTGGTGTAAAAAAAAAGGATCAAAGAGTGCAACAAGTTGTCATTTTTATTTTGAATAAATGAGAAAAATCTCTATTTAGTCAAATGTGCTAAGGAATCCTTTACTAAAAACGAGCCAGTGTTATAAAATGCTCGTATATTTGCTTTTTTATAGTTTCAGTTAAAGTTTAAAAGAATTTGTTTTTTTTTTTTTCTTACTTTTATGCGAGAGAAATAATTATACAAAATTTGCATCCTTTAAATCAATTAAAATTATAATATTTGTGGTGAGAAAATTTTGCAAAAACTTGTAATAAAAAAGAGAAAAATTATGTAAGTTGTGCTATCTCCTGTGTACCACACAATCTAATTTTCGCCCGTTTCATTTATTCAATTAAAAGAGAAATTCTTATGAACAGAGTTCAACCTAAAGCATAGTGTGTTTTTATCGAATTTGTAACATATTAGCAATAACTTAAGAAAATATTTAGGTTGTTGGTGAGGAGAAGGAGTTATTCTTTGCCGTTTAACAAATGACATCCTAGTGAGCTCCAGTAACTTGGGCAGCTATGGGCAACTATAAGTGATTTTTATTTGTCGTTAGGCCGGTACTTTTAATTAAAACGAATCCAGTTCCTCGCGTTATTTAAAAAAAAAAAAAAAGGGTTGCGTACTTTTGGTTCACCATATCAACCGGCTTTGAGAGACAAAGGCTGGTGCTTGGTAAGGAGCTCAATCATATGCTGCATAATTGTCTTTCAACGCGACCGAGCAATATAGCGTTTCTTTTTTATGCTGTGTGGCAGATGCCAGAGCCTTTATCCAAAAGCATTGTCCAATTTCAGTTCAAAAATGTGAATGAATGCCATATGGCAAATGCATCTGATAACTACAACAGTGCTGGTTCAGTAGCCTTTTCGAAAAAGTACAATCTAATTACACTACCGGAGCAGTAAAAAAGGCGGCAAACTATTTCTCTTGGGTGTTCGGAACATCAGATGGTCGAATTTTGCTTCGTTACCCTTTCCGACATTTGGGAATCCGCTCCGAACCTTATCGCTCAGAATAATTTTGATTAAGAAAGTATGATCTCGTCCAGTCCTTCCCGCCAACTAATCACCGAATACCACCGAAAGGCTGCCTTGTGTTTAGCAAATATCATCGCAGGATAATCTATATAAGTAAGAGGAGCACCGTACTTGCTCGGAAACATAAAAAATTTAATGCAGTCTTGTTTTTTTTAAGTCTAATTAGATTATCGTTCATAAAACTATATATGGGAATAAAATCGGTATTAATTTGAAGTGTTTTATGGTCGAAATAATAAATGCATGAATGATTTCTTAAAGAATGTTTGCTCCAGACGATAAAGTCATTAGATTTTAAAACGGCCTTAGAAGATATATGTGTGAGAGAAGCATGTCTTTCTACGCCAGCGGAAAATTGCAATTTACATAAAAATCATTGCCGAAGATTTCTTATATTTTCAAAGCACTATTTTCTAATAAGTGTCATAGTCTGATTAGAATGATTTGACATCTTTGCCGCGATTCCTATGCTGATAAGATAGTTCTTATCAATAACTCTTTTTACTACTTCCACAGCTTTCCCGATGATGATTAGATTGTTGAGAGTTTCTCTAAACAATATTTTTTGATTGCAATCATTGAAGCCCAACATCAAAACTTCTTACTCACAAGGAAACTTGAGCAAGAAAATCGAAATTATTGTACATGGGTTGCAAAAAGCGCCGGTTTATCTCGCTTATCACTTTCGGGCTCTATTCAGTCACAAAGCAAATGCCGCCTTCGTAACACACAAGCCAGCATTTTATATTTAATTAGAGTTATTTTTAACCTTTTGCGCTCTGCACCCTTTTGGCGCCTATTGATACGCGACTCTAAACACAATTTTCATTCCCTGCACCACTTGTGGTGCAAGAGTATATTGGGTTAGAGCGGATGTATGCAAGGCCAAGAAGGACTTGAGACCGATCCACGTTTTATTATGTGGAATCACTTTCTCGATCGATCTAAGCTTTTCTGTCCTTCTGTCTGACTTTCTTTTCTGCGCCGCTCCATGCCACTCACTTCCCAAATCACACGTTGGTTTGAAAAGTCGTTATATGAATAACTATATAAAGCGACGAATACATAATTGTGAGCCGTGCCTCGCTATAGTCTTTTTACAGACAAGATTAGATTAATAGATGAAATGGGTCATCTTCACTTATTACGATAGCCCAGTCTGATAACTGGGCAATCATAAATTAAAATCAAGCTCTTTGTTTGTTTGGCTAATTGAAAAAGATAACGCTCGCGGTAAGACAAGACAAGACTAAACTAACTGGAGATGATTGTCTTCATTTGCTAAGGCAATCATACTGGAAATTAGGCAGCAAAGTCTGCTTTGACAAAAATCTCTGAAAATTAATTCAAATAAGAGTGTCATCTGTTATCTTATAGGAAATGATTTTCAAATTATATCAAATAGGAGGAAATGCCATTAATTAAATTAATTAAAGCCACAATGCGAAAATGTGACTCCATTAATAATTTAACTAATAATTTGCTAACAAAACAAAATATGCAACTTTTTCGTATGGCTTTCAGAAAATGTGATCAAAAATGCATAAAGTATGAATCATCCGCATAAAAATGTGTTTATAATAATAAAATGTCTTTATTGTTGTATTGCCGCTGCTGCTCGTGCTGCTGCTGTTGCTGATGGTGTTGTTGTTGCCTCGTTGCGCGATACAATAACAGCATAATCACAATTGTATGGTATTTTTGCTAAAGAAAATAAGACAAGGAAAACTGTAGAGTAAGTGCATGGATACTTACATATATATATATATATATATTTATATATATTTATATATGTATGTTTGTATGTATATTAACGGTTATATATATTTTTAAAAATGTTGCAATTTCATTTAAAAAAGATCCGAATCTTTATTATAGTTCAATTTAAAATGCGGAGACTTTGTTTTTTCTGAGAGCCGGCAGCAAACACGATCTATGAGTAAAGTATGCAGTCATTCAGCAGAGACACATACGCACACAATAATAAACGATTGTCGCAAAGAAATTGCATATATATATATATATATAAGTAAAGTATGCAGTCATTCAGCAGAGACACATACGCACACAATAATAAACGATTGTCGCAAAGAAATTGCATATATATATATATATATATATAGTACGTATATGTATAACGTGCCACAAATAAATGCAGGCGTACCATACATTTATTACGTACATAATCATCTACATTAACACTACATTAAAAGAAACATAGAGAGAAACTATAAGTTGAGTAACGTCGAAAGCAAAAAAAAAAAAAAAAAAAAAGAAAAAGGGAAAAAAAGCAAAAAAGAGAGGGAAGAAAAAAATTGAACGGAAAA
>KK502999.1:0-14426 GCA_000688735.1 Glossina austeni | reverse complement strand
CTTTCAAAAGTTATAATTTGGACGATACATACGAAGTCGTCGAAAAAGTGTTCCCGGGGCCAAAGAAAATACCAAATTTCATCAGGAAATCTCAAAAATTTGCAAGGTGCTCGTTGAACACAAGAAACTATGGCGGACAGACTGACAGATAAGCTTAATGATTTCGAATCGATTGGCATGGTAAACAGTGAGTCTATCTTAAGTCCATCCGAGTGTTGCAAGCGTCCACACAAACTTAACATGCCCTCGTACCACAAGCGGTGTAGGAGTGAATTGTTACAAAGATCACACATTCGATTAAACGATTAAGTCTGCTTGAAAGTTCTACAGCTGTTGACTGACAAAGACTTTACTCACAATTCCCGGGAACTTCCACAGATAAAATGATTAATAAAAGTGTCAAAATTAAGTCTAGTACCGAAAACTAGTTTTCGATAGGTTTATAAGCAAAGGATTTCCTGCAAGTGAGAAGAATTGAACATTCGAAGTAAGAAGTTGATCAAGTGTGTGCGAGCTCAATAGAACGAAGCGTTGTTAAGTGCTTTCTGAAAACATAATTACCTTGTAAATGGTTCTTCTAGTTTCTGTAAATAAAATCTACGTTATTCTAAATTTACAATCCGATCGTACGGATCTAACCTCAAAATTAAGATAAGTACACAAAACCGCAAAGAAAATAGCTCTTTACGTAGAGAATTATTAGGTTCGACCCACTAAACGAGATGATAAAACAAAATCTGTTCAATTATTTTAACCGATCGATCGCTCATCATTCTCATGATAGTTTTCAATAACGATTATCAACCACATAATTCCCCTGAGTGGTCGAGTAGGTAAAAACCTCGACTACCAAGTCAGTGTTTGCGGGTTCGAATCTCAAGTGGGACAGAGTTTTCTTTAGTCGTACCCGTAAAGTCGTACCCAAAAAGTTAAGACGCACACCCACTAAGCTGCGGCCACCATCTCACTATTTCTTTGCTTTTCCTCTCTTCTTTCCGATATTCATCGTGTTATACGAATAATGGGCATCCCCTGAATGATTGATTATATCACACACGAAAAGGAAAGAGAACATAAAAATTATGGTTTCTAAGTTTTGTAAAAGTTTTCGATTGTTAGGATATTTCTCTGAAGGAGAAGGTTGCATGATTTCTTCTATAGAAAGATGGACCTAAAAATTGCGGAAGTCGTTAAGAAAATTTGAAAACGGAAAAGAGCATTTCGCTCTCACTCAAGCCGAGTAAACGTCTATGTTAGGTTGCAAAATGTTACACGACCCAATCCAGCTAAAGCTAAACGTATAGAGAAATAGTTCCGCTTAAAGAGAAGAAGGATAAATTTTAGTACTAATGGCTTAGACAATGTTTTCCCTGCAATAGTAAGATTGAGCATAAGAAGCGAAGGCAAAAAACGGATAAACGTAAGTGATCGTCCATTTTAGGAGCACTGAAGCGACTGTGTTATCATCGCAGCTTCAAGTGAGTAAGTTTTCCTTTTCTTGGACTATGAAAGACATTAGCTTTGACGACTATTAGAAGAAGACGAAGAAGAAAAAGAAGCTAAATCGGCCCCTTTAGACTTACGAAATTAAATAGAGTAGTGGACTCGCGCATTCGATCGTCCCAAGAAACCGATTATTTTCAGATTTATTTTCCAGTCGTACTTCACGAGCACTGATGAGACATTCAGGCGTAAACAGATCAGATCTTTGTAAATAGGTCACGTGAACAACCATGACTTCGTTTATTAGAACACCGCGTAGTTAAAGATTTTACGAAACGCATTACTCGACACTCCGAATTCTAAAAGCAAGAGGATTCTAAACGATCCAACTTCTGCTCCTTCTCCCTCCTCTTTTCTTCTTTTTTTTCTTTTAAATATCTGTGACAATGTCGACATGAGTGGCCGAGTAGGCAAAGGATCGTAACTATGGTCGCGTGTAGTTCAAATCCGAATCAGCGGTAGAGTTTTCAATATAGGCAAGCATATGATCCAAATTATCCCACAATCCTTAAGTCCATGCTTTGTAAATTTATTTTTTTATTATTTACAGAATATATAGACAATAGATAAATAAATATGTACAAGAATGTGCAAATGTAAAGCGATTTAGGACATAAGTAAAGCATGTAAATATAACGCATCTTGTCCCCTAATACTAGTGGTCATCATCATATTGCCTTGGCATGCGGCAAAGAGGAGTGGAAGTGGATTTAATTGCGTTTTGCAAATGAATGGGTAAAGTTTTGATTCAAGTCTTTCCGTAGTTTTCGAAATCTTCTTCTTATCCTTTCCTTTGTGATCATTGCAAAGATGATGATATATGGGAAAACTTTGCCTCTTGCTTAGAAAACTTATTGAATCATTTGATTGTGTGCGCTAAATGCCTGGGCAGACAATTTCTAATTATTCTTCAATGTTTCATCGTTTAGTAGAGCATTTATAACCCACATCCAAGCCAAGCACATATATTGCTTATACAAAAACATTCGTCCGCCGGATATTTATTTTAATAATTCCCACGTATGTAATATGCATATATATATATGTACACATACATTTAAACGAACAGAGCTGCATTCTACAATGCCTTACCAAGTAAATTGTAATAGAGAAATAATTCTTAGTCTTTTAATTGTGTGCTCTAGTGGCTGGCTATCCATTGAATCACAATTTATTTACAACTTTAATCGGCAGAAAATATGAATCAAAAATATTTTTAAAAATTTATCTTAGAGCGCTAAAGCTTACTAAGTGACAAGCATTACCAGAAGACAATTATTAGTATTTTTTTCTATTTATTAATTATTCGCTGATTAGTAATTCTGCCAATAAAGTATCAGGAATCAGTTGTCGGTGGAAGCATTTTGCTTAAAACCCAAGTTCTTAGAAGTAATGGTTTCTTGTGCTATGGCATTACAGTTCCAGCACCCTCTTTCTATAAGCACTTGTATTCGATTCCAACGATTTCCACTATATATATATGTAAAGATAATGAACAAATATGTTATCACTTAACTCCCATGGGCCCTTGTGTCCTAAATCGTTGAATGTTTTCCAAAAAATCATATGGCAGGCATTTCCCTTACATACTGCTGTGTTCAAAAGCCGCTAAGACGTTTCCATTCAACTCGGGTAAGAAGCGAGAAAAAAGCGAGCTTTCTTTTCATAGGGAGGACAAGACAGTGACTGACATTTTCAACGCATTTAATAGTTAATGAGACTCACTTTGTTTAGCTTCGTTTTTAAAAACATCGAAACAATGTCCCCACAGCGGTTTTTTTTTGCTTTGAGAATAGCTAGAAATCTGAGATGAATCAGATTTTCGATCAAATATTTAGAAGAACCGAACCAGCGCAAGGTGATGAAACACATTATTGTGAAGCAAATTCTAAGCTAACAGTCCATAGCTCTGATAAATAGCTTCAAGCAATAGAAGCAAAGTAATGTTCCGTGCGTGCTAATGGTTTGGCCCAAGAGAAGAAATTCATAATGCATCGGGATCTCACATTAATACTCATGGGCCGAACGAGACCGTAGAGATACGGTAGGGTGCAGAATGGTCTAGAGCTTACGGTCTACTCCCTCGGTAACTAAGTTTCGTCCGTCCGCACGTGTATCTACTTTAGTTACAACCGTGTATGGAGTGTTCCTGCGGCAAATTTAATTTGAATTCTCCGTATCTCTCGAACAATCTAGTTTAACAATGACACGCACGTCCGCCTCTACAACCTCGAATCCTCTTAAAGTGGCACTTAAGTGTGATCCTAAAACCTATAAAGTCCGTAGTTCAATACTTAGACAGACAGTGGAGATTTACAGGCACCTAACGTTACACAAAATGGGGGCCATTGTTCCCCATACGTGTAACATGATCGTGATCAGAAAAGAGTTGAGAAAGAGAAATAGAGAGAGCCACTGCAGCCAGCGAGGTGTTTGCCCAATCGATAAGTGTAATGGTCTTATCGGTCGAGCAATCACAATAGCTACCACGACGCGCTAACTGCAATTCAAAAATAGTCCACCGCACTAGTAATTAAACGCACATATGCTGGTTTGATAGTCAGTCTTCTCAATTACTTGGCTATGCGGCAGTTTAGCGTGTTATGATGTCCGGGTAAAGTTTTAGGCATGAAAGCCATTGCGGCTCATTTTGTTATAGAGGAGCACATCGCATCATCTGATACGGCTTCTTTTTTTTCCAACCGTCCCTTTACTAGTTCCAATTCCTTTGAGTCCACTGATACCGTAAAGGGACAATGAAGAAAGAAAGTCAAAGCTATTTCGAAAAAATGCCCAAAAACAAAAGTGTCCCCAAAACAGAATATGCGAAATCATCATAAAGTTTACTTCCTGGACAGAATGTACAGTTACTGGAGATAAATTTAAATCTAAGACAACAGATCTTATTGATTATCAAAAATATATTTTACATTCCGCTTCACTAGGTGGGGCGTATTGCAGCCGATCACCCGCTTGTTGGCGGCCATAAAGGTCCAGTCCTCGATATAGCCTGGTGTCCTCATAACGACAACGTCATCGCATCTGGTTCAGAAGATTGCGTTGTCAAAGTTTGGCAGATACCCGACGGAGGATTATCACGTACCCTTACTGAGCCCGTTGTCGATTTGGTTTTCCATCAACGTCGCGTAGGTTTAGTACTATGGCATCCATCAGCTTTGAATGTACTTTTAACGGCGGGATCCGATAATCAGGTAAACATACATTTCGATTAATTTCGGCTAACCTTTCGCTTATAAGTTATTGAATTTCAGGTTGTCATTTGGAATGTGGGCACTGGTGAGATACTAGTACACATTGATTCACATCCCGACATTGTATATAGTGCCTGCTTTAATTGGGATGGCTCAAAACTGGTCACAACGTGCAAGGATAAAAAGATACGTATCTATGATCCGCGCAACGGTGAAATTGAAAGTGAAGCTTTATGTCACGAGGGCTCCAAAGCTACCCGCGCTATTTTTCTACGTCATGGTTTAATCTTTACCACCGGATTTAACCGTTCCTCAGAACGACAATATTCATTGCGTGCCCCCGATGCGTTAAGCGAACCTATCGTTATGGTCGAATTGGACACATCGAACGGTGTAATGTTCCCACTCTATGATCCAGATACAAATTTAATTTACCTCTGCGGCAAAGGTGATTCAGTGATTAGATATTTTGAGGTGAGTTCCATGACTATTAGTTACCTTATTTTTCACTGAAATTTACATTTAGGTCACACCAGAACCGCCATTTGTACATTACATTAATACGTTTCAAACGCCAGACCCTCAGCGTGGTATTGGCATGATGCCAAAGCGTGGCTGCGATGTCGCAACCTGCGAAATTGCCAAATTTTATCGCCTCAACAATAACGGTCTGTGTCAAGTGATTTCAATGACTGTACCTCGTAAATCGGATCTCTTCCAAGAAGATCTATATCCTGACACACTGGCTGAGGATGCGGCTGTTACAGCTGAAGAATGGATTACTGGTACAGATGCTGATCCGATAACCTTTTCACTTAAAGTAAGTTATTGAATGTCAACCCGCTTGCAACATTAACGGTATTGGAATACAAAAAAAAAAAAAAGAAGAAGAAGAAAAACGAAGAAATTTCCCTGTAAATGAATCTAAATGAAAAGCTAAACCAATAATGGGGTCTGTTTAAGTTTAAGTAAGAAATTCGAAATAAATGCGTTCAGTCAATACGCTTAATGCCTTTCACATTGAAGGGAGAGCAAAATGTGTGTAACATGTTGCTTATAACAGTGGAAGTACTCAGTTGTATTCCAATAGCTCGAATATTGTTCGCCTTTTCGTTATATTTAATTATTAAATTAAGTGATTGACAGTGTAATTCTGGAATGCAAAAAAAAAAAAAAAAAATCCTCGAACCCTCGAAAATCCCTTGTGTTGAATACAGTTTAAGGGAATGCATTATTATATTGTTTGAATTAAGTTCTTTCCAGTATGCTGTCTGTTGTTCCTTTGTTCTTGCTTTCATTTGAAAAACACGCTAACACGCACCCAGTGCTGCGTTTGCACGTTGTGTTTTATGTTGCTTGTTGTTCACGACACTTTATAGAACAGAATTGCTAAAAAACCTAAATAGGATCGTGTTTCTATTGTACAGGGTGGCTATGTATCACAATCGGCCAATAAGTCGCTGTCGGTCACAAGAAAAGCAAATATACTTAATAGAGCATCAGCTGGCACATCGAAGAGTGCCAGCACCGCAACCCTGGTGTCCAATACCTCGACCATATCCAACAATAATGCCTCAAGTGCGCCAGCGCCGGTAAGCGGTATTACTGTAAGTGCAAGCGAACTATAAAAATCAACAACAAGTCAAGTCAATTATTAATCGATAAAATTCATTTATTTTACTATAATGCATAGGAAAAAGATGTCCGCGATATAACCGATGAGATACGTAAACTTAAAGCGATTATTGTTAAGCATGAAAACCGCATACGGGCCTTGGAAGCGGCTTTCCGATCTCAAGACGATGACACGGATGGTGGCCTAGTAGCGCGTAATGCTGCCAACGTTACCAACAACACCAGCAATGACACCAAAGCCTCCGATAGCCACAATAAAGAAACGAACGACCAAAGTGGCAATAATGATAATCATGGTACAATGGCTTCTTCACGAGCATCCGACGAAGTGTGAATCACTGCTTTGATTTAAAGAAAAAGAAAAATATATATATATATATCACAATCTAGTTATCACGATACCATATAAATACATAAAACTACACATTGATGTGCAAAACTGTTTTCGTTTTATACTCTCTTATAAAGAAATGTTTATATAAATAGAAATAATTTCTAATGCAATTTTGAAAGGTCTATATCGTCCCATTGTGTGAAGAAAGTTGTATTAAAAATTATTAACATTGAAGATCTTTTCTTAACATATACCCAGCCATTGTGTAGACACGTCTAAGCGTGTTGTCTTTGTTACGTAAAGGAATTTTGTATTTTATAAAAAGTTATAGATATATATATATAAATATATGTATTTTTTTAAATTCTATATCCACCGGCTTTATAATGTTTACTCTTCATAATATATCTAAGTTATACTTCATCTATAAGCCTGCTTGCTCCTCTACATATTATGTACGTTTTCAAATTATCTTTTAAAGCATTTTTATTTATTTTATTTTCCATTTATTTTTATTCTTAATCTAATTTCTCATTTTTGTTTCCCAAACAAAATGTTGTGTCATTAAGATTTGTTGTTAAAATTTTTAAATTTCTTTCCGTTTTAATAATTGTCTCACCCGTTTTGTCCACTTCTCTTTTCGCTTACTGTTTTTTTTTATTTTTCCTCTTTTCATTTTTGCGAAAGTTAGTGTTTAAAAGGAAAAAGCTCAACTAGTGGCAAGAACGAAAAAAAAAAAAAAAAAAAAAAAAAAAAAAAAAAAGGGAAACAACCAGATTTTATATATAAACATGTATACATATTTATTTGTTGATTTATATAATATAAATATATTTGTTTAATTTCTTCATTTTTATATATAAACATGTATACATATTTATTTGTTGATTTATATAATATAAATATATTTGTTTAATTTCTTCATTTTTATAATTATTAATATAAACTATTATGCACTTTCGGTTAACTCCCCAACGCCCCCTTTTTCTTTCTCTTTATTTTTTTCCATTCTTAACGTAATACAAAGCTTTGCCAACATGCAAGATATAACGCAATCGTACCAATTCCCTCCTCAGCCAACTCTGGCTTTATACGCCACCAATCCAACCAATATTATTGTAAATCCGCTCCATTTTTTTAACAATAATAAAACTAAAGAAAATTTGTAATGAAAATAAATCGAATGATTTTGATTTTATTTTATATATTTCAGAAAGAAACAAATGAAACTTAAAGTCCTTTCTTTTTTTTTTTTTTTTTCTATTTTACTTAAACCATAAACCAATCAATTTCATATATTAAAGGGTGATGAACATTCTCAAACATAAGTCCTCATGAACAACACGAGTAATAATGTGGGTTTAGATTTTTACAAAATTCTCTACCTAACGAAGAATATAAACATAGCGGTGAAATACAAGGCGATACAAAGATTGAGGCAAACAAAAACATAATATGATGAAATCTATTATATCTGACTGTGACTTCGAAGAGTATGTACATCGTACAATACGCTCTAGGCGCCTTGGTACTCCAGTTAATTACAAGACTTGCCCAAATTGAGAAATGGTTTGCTGAAAAAATAGAAAGGATGAAAGCCGCCAATCAGAATTGAAAAATTTCCTCAGACAAACTGTGGGAACGAGAAATTTCCTCATCATCAATGTAACGCACACCGGGCCTGTCGTTGTAAAATGCAACAAAAAAATCGTAAATAAATCATTTTGCATTCAACGCACTTTGATGTAAAGTAAAATCGAGCAACGAAAATTGTTTTTGATATTTTTCTGTACATTTTTTAATTTCGCCATTTGCCCGTGTATCTGTCATGAAAAGACTATCGCCCCATCTAGCACGGACATGATAGTGATCTCCATTAGATTGCATAACATAAAGGAAATACTAAAACTACTAACTCGGGTTTTCTTTTCTTTTTTTTTTTTTTTAATAAACACAAAAACATTTATTAAATATAATATATGTGCGTATACATATATTTAAGAAAATGATTATATGCATAAACACTTTTCAGATAAAATATCTCTTTTTTTTTTTTTAATTTATTAACACTTTAACAGAACTAAAGAAAGAAAGTGTAGATTTGTTTCAATCAAGAACAGAGACAGAGAAAAATTTTGCAATAAATCAAAATCGTGTTCACTTCTTTTGAATAAATTAAAACAATAAAAAATTAAGAGCCGGGAGAGGTGACAGCAAAACATTCATTAAAATATATGAGTATATGCGTAAAGTGACGTAACAATTATTAGTGTGGAAGGTGTTCTCTTTTTTGATATTTTTAATTTTTTTTTCTTTAACCATTACGGCAAATATAAGTGAAGTCATAAATTCTTAGATATCTAGAGAAACCCTAATTAAAGCATTCAAAATCTATTATATTTGACTGTGACACCGAAGAGTATGTACCTCGTACAATACACGCTAGGTACCACGTCCAAATTGAGAAATGGTTTGCTGCAAAAATAGAAAAGATTAAAGCCGCCAATCAGAGTTCACCTCTTAATCTTAGGGACATAGATTTTAGAATTTTGTGTCGGCAGCAAATCTATTGAAAGCTTTTTCATGAGTTAAATTAAAAAATTAAAGCTGCACGGAAAGGAGGAACCCAAAGGGCTGGCCAATTCTAAACACAAATCACGGAAGCAAAACAAAATAGTTTTTTGTCTAAGGCTTACGGCTTTATTAAAAACTCTGTCGCACTTGAAATTTCAACCCACAACCATTGAGAGTCGGTAGTCGAAAAATTTTGATGTAGATTTACAATGAGAGAACGATTTCCATTCTTTTAAAGGGTATCTATAACTCGAGATTGTGACCATCTATCTATCTATCTATATTCGTTTGTGTGACGAATCTTGAACATCCCTCACACAAACCTTTGCGATGCTTTCATTCATTATACCCATGCGCGTGGATCGTGGAGGCCTTTTTCAATTTTAGCAAATTTCAGACCATATTCGCATCCAATTTCAGATTTATATCTTACATAAATCCCATATTATTTTAAAAAGTGCTTTAGAGATTTTAGTGTCCTTTTAGGCTGTTCCAGTTACTCGGTTGTTGCGGCCGAGTCAAGCATAGTTGCAAACACATTTTGCGGAATTATGCTAAGAATATAATAACTTCCAACCTTTCACTTTATATTTCAACTTATCTGACATAGCAAAAAACAGGTGAAAACAGCTTCTAAATCGATTTGGAATCTCTCTGTAGTATAGAGCCTTCGGGCCTTTGCCTTTGTGGGAATTAGAAAATGAATGGCAAATTTACTATTCCTGGAAACTATGTATGTTGATGGGTGTGAAAAGCACTTCAACTGTCAACATTTGACTGGGAATACCAGCGGTTTTGAGTCGTGGCCGGTCCAAAAAATTGTTCTATTTCAATTTTAATCTCACTATTGTCGAAAATCCAAATTTGTGCTTTACTTTACAAATCAGAGGATGCTAATCGAAAGTAATCGCGGAAATCCACGACCGTCCGATACGTCATGTATACTACCAAATTTTTAAAAAGTCAAAAAAAAAAAAAAAAATTGACTTCTTTTTCGAAGATAACAAAAATTATCTGAAACTTACATCTACCGAACGATCACCTAAGTAATAACAAATGTCATTGATTAGAGTTAACAGTTGCGCCAAACTAGTTGCAGCATTTTGAGGTAGAGCTATTAATGCTATAGCCTGAGACCACTGACTTTTATAAGGTAGAATATCTAGCAATTCTAGTTGTTCACGTTGCTCGACCTGTTCCTTAGCGCTCATAACATTTTCTCAAAAAAAAGATTCCATTCATCATTGGTGTAAAAACGACATACAAACAAATAGCAAAATATGAGTGCTACTACTACTACTACTACTACTACTACTACATTACTATATATCTGGCACGGTTCTCCACACCACCGTTGAGGTACCGTGCAAAGCGCATTGCCAATTGTTTTGATTGGCTGGCTCCTCGTTAGGCATACACCATTATAAACTTAACTTAAAACTATACTTTATCTATATAATATCTATATAATATCTGTAATAATAATAAATAAAACTAAAACTATACACAAATAATAAGTATATAAAAGATACTTATAAATTGATTTGGACCACTGCCGGTGTACTGATATCTGCAAAAAAAAAATATTGAGGCTACGGAATTTTATATATAACGATGACCACAACTTATGGCTTATGACATATAGATAAAGACGACCACAGGCGTATGCTTTTTTTTTTTAATCTAAAATGAAATGAAAGCAAATGAATAATTTTTACATAACAATAAATAATGATAAACACAAACTTACCTTTGGCATACACCGAATCTTCGCGTACATGAGATGGTCGGCGGCGACGCTTCGTTGTTTTTTAATCTAAACTAAAATATGAGAAAGTAAATAAGTAATATATAAATACAAATATATAATAATATATTTATCTTCCCTTTACTGTATTTAACCCACAATTTGTCCTTCTTCGTATGGTGAGCGGACCTTTCGTATTCTAATATAAAAGAAAAAAATTTATATAATATTATAATTACCTTCGAATAAGGAAACATCAGCGCTTCCTCATTTTGCCAACTGCAGGTTCATTAATCATTTTGACAGCATGACTATTTCCATCGATGACCTGGTTCTTTTTGTGCTGGTGGGCGCCATCTTGATGAAAAAACGTTCGAGTAGGTCCTGGCTCACCTTGTATGACGCGATAATTGTGCCAGGGTAAGCCTCCGTCCGGTCATCAAGTGGATGAAAGTTTCTTTACTCATCCGCGTTTCCGCCGCTAGGATATCCGCCACAAAACTTTTCCTCGAAACGTCTGCTGACTTCTTTTAATTCGAATTTGAGCTCCTCCCATGTGGTGCTGGTTATGGAGCTCCGGTGGCACACATTTGGGAACCTCGTAAGAACTGCATATAGGTCGCAGGTGCGCTGAGCTTTTCGATTGTTGACGAAGATCTTTCCGTTGATTGCCGCTTGCAGTGTCGCTGGAGCGATACTGCTGAAGAGCTGTACGACTTCGGCAATAGTCCGTGGTGTGGCGACTGTTGGTGAGCAGCCTCTCCTGTCCAGCTCTGGATGCTGGGCCCTTTTATTTTCGATAATTTGACCGATTGGCGGTTACGTAAGATTCAAATTGGAGCTGATTTCCGGGTCGGTAGCCTTCTAATATATGCAGACAGCCGTATACCAATAATATACGACTTATGTTGCCGTCTACTCGCCTTCTATTATAGACTCCATTAAATAAATTTATTTGTAGTTTCCTTATTGGGGGCACATCTATGAAAGACGACACCTTCTATTTAAAGTGCGATCTCCTCGGGAAGTTTGAAATTGTCTTCTAATTTGTTTGCAGCACCTCTATAATAAACTTAATATAAATATATAAATAAATAAATTAATTATATAAAAAAAAAAATATATATATATTTACTGTGTATATATAAAAATAAACTGAAATGAAAAAATAAGAAAAAACAATTATAAAACTTGCATAAAAAACCAAAAGACTGACTCTTCTTATAGTTCTTATCTACTGTGTCTATGGCTGTGTCTATTATAATGTAAACGAAACAGAGTAACATTTTTTTTTTTTTAAATTCAAGTTTATTTGTTATTATTAATTTACATTTTTTACATTGTTTAAATATATACTATATTCTAAATGGTACTTATATACTACATGGTGTTTCTATGGTCGATCTTTTTTTCTTTTTTTTTACGCACTATTCTGCTCTAAAAGGAACACTTTAGAACTATAATCAACCTCTGAAGGTGCCTTTAAAGCAAGCGACTTGTAAATTAACAGATTTCGGTTGAGACTTAAACTTATGTCATGGTTTAATGGTTGAATGGTTTTGTACACAAAAAAATGAACTAAAAAGTGAACCAAAATGCACAAGAAGTAATAAGAACCGTTTATTATAAATTTAGAAAGTCTTTTATGTGCATTTTGTCCCAACTAATCTTAGGATATAAAAAAAAAGCAAAGACACGATTTATTTTGAATTTAAATAATAATAATAATAATAATAATAATAATAACAATATTAATAAAAAAGTAAAAGCCGAAAGCCTTAGATGCTAGTGCTTTAAGACTTTACTCTTAGAATTTATTCTCGGGCTAAATTTATAATAATAATAATAATAATAATAATAATTTTGAATTTAAAAACTAATTGTCAGACCAAAACGGTTAAGCCATCTTTTTGTTATATTTACCTACATCGGTGAGGTCCACCTTGATGTTTCGTCTTCCCTTATATTATTGTTTTTGAAATTTTGTTTTATACTATCTTATGGCTTATTTTATAAGATATAAAACACAAACAACAAACGCAATTTATTTTCAATGTGTCAACTACTGGTGACTTTAATTTGTCTCTTAAGACGTGGGAATATAAGCGAAGCTTATAGAAGTTTTCAGCCTAAAGCTATCGGATGCGACAATATTAGCACAAGTGTTGCAAAGATAATCCTTTCATATATATAATCAAGCCGCTGGCACATGTGTTAAATCGTATCGGTGGCTTTGCGGCACTTCCCAATAAAACTTCCCAGCAAATGCCAAATTTTAAATAAAGTAATTATTTTTGTTATAATATTTTGAAGATAACTTATTACTCTTTGCGCTTTTTTGTTTTTAATATGATTTCATATTAATTGTCGATTCGTTTTTCATATAAATATTTCTTAAAGCGCTGATGTTAAAAGTTTTCTTTCTAATCTCCCGACCCTGACAAATGTTTAGGTGAATTCATTAGACTCGAAATTGTTTGTTCTCTCATATGCATTTGTAAGTTTAAATTTTTTCCAAAGGACATGAATTGCAAGTACAAGTGCTACAAGTGTATTAAGTAAGAATAATTCTTGTGTTTTAATGTGTTTAGACCGTTAACGAGAAAAAATATAATAAAACAACTGGCGAACTCTGATTAAAGAGAAAGCGTTATGCGTTGTGCGTGTGATTTGTGTATTTATATCTAGATAAACATATAGCTTGCGTTGCATGCTTCAAAGAATTAAACTAAAGTGTATTGCTTCTTATTTTTAAAAGGGAAAAATGTTTTTTACACTTTATTGTTTGTGAAAAAATGTCATGAGAAAGAATTTTTTCTTTTAACTATAAGAAGAAAGTGTGTAAGTGAGAAAAACGAGAACATACGATGACTTTCAGGTACATAATTACCTGCCTGCTTGCATGCTAACCTGAAAAACATATTATTTAACTGATTTTAATTTTTTAATTGTGTGCCGTTCGCGCGTCATGTCTTACCTCCCTCCCATAGGTGAGTGCATGTATCATGCGCAGCATGTGCTCGTAAGATGTTTCAATTAATTAGAACCGCTGGCATTGTATGGAAAAATGCTTTATCTGTTCGCTTGAAAGTGTTCGTTTATCACTTTCAATATGCTTTCAATATTTATACTTTTAATTTGCCGTCCTTTCTGGCTGTCATTGACCTACTTGTTCCCGTACAGATATATATATATATATGTATATATATATATATAATTCATTATGTGAATTCATTTGTTTTTCTATTTTACAAATTTGTATAAAACTAAGTAAGTAATTCACTTAATTTTTTTTTGCCAAACTCTTCTTCTAAGTAATTATTCAAATCAGTCAATTCAATGGCAGCACATCACATTTCCCTTTAGAACCACTGATGTACTGTGAGGGCTTTAGCCCTTACCTGGTGCAGGAGTAAGTTCA